>JADRCD010217063.1:4572-20965 GCA_019843815.1 Montemys delectorum
GTGTGTGTGTGTGTGTGTGTGTGTGTGTGTGTGTGTGTTTGGATTCATTTGGGACTTGATAAACTCATGAAGGACTTATCACTGGATACAAGAGATTCTTCTCCCTCAGCATTGATTGGCTACACCTATTCAAGTAGAGCAGAATCTGCTGGTATTTATACCAAGTATTTTGCATGGCAACTGGTAATGTTATTATGCAGGTCTTATTTAAGCAAGCATATCCTAAGCATTTTTTGGCTGTAGCTTCCCTGTTATATCTAGAAGACACCATCTAGCATTAGGCAGCTATATGTCTTAATTAGAGGTGAGTCTGTGCATGCCTTGCAAATATTTCATTTTATAAATTTAACCCTGACATGGGGACTGGTGTCAGGAATCATAGACTCTCAGTGCACACATGGGATTATCATACAGTCTGGCTCTACTGCACATCATGTAAATGACTCACTGTCTTTGCAGATCTCAGAGATTTCAGTTCTTCAGGACATAGCAAAGTTAGGCTTCTAAACCGTGTTCTGTTTGATGTTTTGAATTGTGTGTATAAAATAGATTTTAGCTAGTCAAATACCCAGAAAGGGACATTTTACATTGAGAATAAGGCTTCTCACTTTAAATAATATGAGAATAATTTCAAAATTCCTAGAGGGAAAGTATAAATATGGAAATTTTGTTGACATTCAAAGTCATATCCCACTCACAGAAGCCAGTAGAGTTGGCACATCTCAGCAGTTTCTTTGTGACTCAAGCTACGGGGCATAGAGCTGTCCGTGGTGCTGAAGAGTTAGTAGCCAGTCCTGGCTTTATAGCTTAGAGAACGGTGTAGAACAACCCAAGACAGCACCATAAGTCACATGCTGTAGAGCAGACTTGCAAGAGTAGCTGTCAAAGCCTGCCTGATAGACTTTTAAAACATAGGGATATTCCTGGGCACTGAAAAGAGTCCAAAAATGTAGATCATGATACATTCCATGAAAATTAGTTGTGAGTTGTTACTAATTTCTTTTTATGCTTCATTTAATGGAAATATAATATTGTGACATCCTCATTTACACATGTAGATAGAAAAGAAAGGAACATGAGCGATTGCTTTGTCATTTCTATTTTGCTCATGAATTTAAGACAGAGTGGATTGTCAATTGTAATTAGAACAGAATCCCAGGAATATCTCTCCCCTCAAAATATCTTTCATTTACTGATCTTGATATGTGTGTGTGTCTGTGTGTGTGTATACATATATATGTGTGTGTGTATATATATATAAAACAAATATCTTTATTTATAAATTACAATGTTATAAATTCATGTTTGTCTCCATGTTTCAAACAGTAAATGCCTTACACTTTGTGTATTTTGGAATAAAGACTTTCAATTGATCAATTTTAACATTAATTAGGTTATTTTAACATTAATCTTTTTACTTTACTCCACATTCGTCCTAACATTGCATAGTTGATAGATGTTTTTATTTCCTTTACACCATCAATCAACACCCCATCTTCAGCAAATGTGATGGAATAATAGAAAACTTTTTTCATAAACTTCTGTGCCAGTGTGTTTCAGAGTACTGGAGTTCTGCAGTTTTCCAGGAGAAGTGCTATGCTCATGGACTGATAGCACAGTTTGAAATTGTCTAAAGCCACACAGCTTATCTGGGGTTAATGAAGATGACATATTGAC
This sequence comes from Montemys delectorum, assembly GCA_019843815.1. Lineage (NCBI taxonomy): Eukaryota > Metazoa > Chordata > Mammalia > Rodentia > Muridae > Montemys > Montemys delectorum. Next base: position 6,250 of record JADRCD010217063.1, read on the forward strand.
ACCCTGTCTCAGAAGAGAACACAAACAATAAAATAAATATAGTAAACTTGAATGTTAATTAGGGATAATCTAGTTATAACTTATTTGAAATTTTTCTTTTGATTGTTAAATATCCACCATATAAAACTTGATCCCAAGTACAGAGTCAGAAAAGCATATGATTTCATCTCTGTTTGCTTCTTTTATTGTTCCCTCCTTTGTTTAATTTTCTGTCTTTTGTCCTGCTTATATAAGTTTTTCTGCATCACTATGATTATGAAATCATGCCTTTTTTCTGCTCCTTGATAGGTGCAGGCCACAGTGTTTATGCATCTTGGTTAAGTTTGACTTCCTAAACCCAGGAAACCTCCAAGTGACATTCGAAGCCACTGGTCTTATTCACACTTGGAAGGAAGAAGCATGAAATTTGAGGTCATTCTAGAGGGCAACACTTTATAGTTGGCCTCACCACAGCTCCCCTCAGGGGTTAACGTAATAAAATGCTCTTGTGTTCACTAGCCCCAGAGAAACATTCTATAAGGGCTTCACAGACAACCCTGAAAGTAGTTAATACTTTCAACAGTGGGTTGCGTGTAGGTGCTGACCCTCTGTGCTCAGCTTCAGCAAACAGGTATACTGTGGCCATGAGCCTTCTGCCACACAGCTTCCATATCACTTCTGGTTACTGAGGTCTTTACCAGAGGAATCCAGTAAAGTTTATTGTGCAGATTTCTAGTTTAGACTTCTGCTGGATTCTACCTAAATCCAACCACATGAGTTTATAGTCATAAAACTGCAGCTTGTAGAATACCATAAGAGAGTATTAGGATCCTTAAACCAAAGTGATTTCCCTTCTAAAATTTTGGGAGAGAGATGAACTGACTATAATTAGAATTGTTACCTGGATGTACATCTCAAAAGTTGCATTTAAATGAAGACATTTCAACTATCCAACTATGATGTCAGATTCTAGATCCACTCATGAGCAGTGTTTTGTGAATTTTATGTAATAACCCTGGTATTGCTGTTTTTGCATGAGGTTTTACATTAAAGCAATTAATTTTGTGAGCCCACAAAGAAACTGCAGAAAAGAGTAAATTCTAAATATTAAGTAAACTTATGCTGTTTGTTAATGATCATTTATTTATGATGTATTAATGCATAAGACTCGACAGTTTTATAGTAATATTTATAAGTGTCAACATACTGTGCAGTTACATACACAGTAAATAGTAAGTAGAAAGGTCTGCCTTGCATCTCCCTATGAAGAGCTTAATTGCATTTAGGTATAGATTTGGGTATTTACTTATATGTTAAATCCACTTTCTTGACAGTTTTATTATGTCTCCCACTATGATATTGGCTTGATAATGTAAATTAACCTTTGGCTTTTGTACACTACCTATGGAGCTAAATTAATTACCTAGAAGTGATCTTTTTAGATTACCTTCATTTTAAATTCAGAAACAATTTCTTGGTAGTCAATAGGGGCATTTGTAAGCATGCTTATGTATGACAGTCTTCTGAGGATTGAGTGGCCTTTTTGTTTCTGTCCCTGCAGCTGAGGGTGCCTGCGGGGGAACCCTAAGGGGGACCAGTGGTTCCATATCCAGCCCTCACTTCCCCTCAGAGTACGACAACAATGCTGACTGCACGTGGACCATCTTGGCTGAGCCTGGGGACACCATTGCTCTTGTTTTTACTGACTTCCAGCTGGAGGAAGGATATGACTTCTTAGAGATCAGCGGAACAGAAGCACCATCCATATGGTGAGTTTGGATAATCATATGAGCTCTTGGTAGTCTTTGCATCATCTTTTCAGCAGAAAGGGGATCTGCCATGTGGTGTCATTGGATAGTTAGTGCCCAGCTTGAGTATAGCATTTTTCCCCTTGATCCTTAGTTGTAACCCTATCCAGTGTCTAAGATGTTTCTGTATTGGTATTTGAAGCCAGAGAAAGCATGAACACTTGAAGTTTTTACCTTTTCTCATATTGCGCTTAAATCTTCCCAGGAAACACTTAGAAGGACCCTTGGGTCTTAGCTCTCATCTAGAGAGGACATGGTTTGAGTGGATGTTATTAGGCTTTGAGGTTTATTTTCTCTCTTCTTGCAAAATGGTGAGGAACGTGACAGTGGAACCATGATGTGTTCCTGCCCCTCTGGGAAGAGGGTCACAGAACGCTAGAACCCCTTGTCAGGACATATCTCGAAAAAACTTAGTGTGGAGTCTAGCATGAGATGTCACACATCTGACCAATTGGAGGCCAGGAATTGAATGTATGGCAGAGGAGGTTGAAGTGCAGCCATGCTTATAGTGGAGCTGCCTTCACTGTGCCCACAGTACAGTTCTAAAATGGAAAATTAAAGGAACAGATATAAGATAGCTTAATGCCAGCTTCGTGTTTCTGAGATACTTGTTGCTAGTTGAATTTTCTGTTGTTTTAATTATTTAAATTACTTTGGTATGTTAAAGTTGCATCAGTCCTTTAGTTTGGGTCTTGAGCCATGAGGTAATTTGAGAATTTTACACAGGAACAACTAGCCATGTGTGTACATGCAGAAGACTTAGTAGAGGAAGAGTTAAAATATGTTGATGGCTTTAAGTCTTGACTTGGGTTCACAGCCGAAGGGTGCAAGGCTAAATGTGTAAGCTGATAGAAGGAGATCCTCTTTTACACCATTCCTTAACATCAAACTGAATCACTTGGTTTTCCACAATTAGAATCTCTGTGCTCACACACACAAAAAAAATGGATATGTACTTCCCCCTCTTGCATTTTATTTCTCTTATGTTAAATTTTATTCCAATTACAGAAGTAAAACAAAAATAGAACTTCATTAGAACACAGCTGTATGACTCCAGGGCATATACCCAAAGACTTTGCATCTTACTAGAGTCATTTGTACATTCATATTTACCATGACTTTATCTACAGGACAAAGGAAATGTAGTCAACCTAAATGTCCACCAATAGATATTGAGTAGATAAATAATAAATAATGGAAATATGGTACATAAACTAGGTCGAATTTTATTCATCTGTAAAGAAAAATAAACTTTGCAGAAAGTGGATATATCTTGAAAAATACATTAATTGAAGTGCCCCAAGTTTAGAAGGACATCCATGTAGGAAAAATGTTCATGCACATAAAATTAGGTATGTGTATATGTAAACAGAAGTCATGAGACTAGAAAGGGAACCATCGTAGGTATAAAGGCTTTAAGGTAGATATTGTGAATGTATTTGAACATAGGACAGACCAGAGAAAGGAGAATGTGGAGGCTACAAAGGAAGGGTACAAAGGGAAAGCTGGGGCAAGAATGATGTGGGGATCAACCCAGACTAAGCACAAAAATGCCTTTGGGAAACATGTCACTGTGTGCTGGTTTTAGCAAGCTCCACGACCACTGTCATGAACTGTACTGTTATTCACACTGAAGAGCACTTTGGCATTACTCATTGATCTTCAACCTCGTGTATTTGCTAGAACTTTTATGTATCTCGTGTTACTGAGAATCAGAGCTATGAACACTGGTGCTGACTGAAAGGTCTGATTCTCATTACCAGTCACTCTTTGACCTAACATCATGTCCTAAGAAGCCATATTTAAATGACTTTTGAGTTCATAAAACAAAGTCATGAATCATGTGTCTAAGTTCTGCCAATTATTGCTGTAGAAGCATGTGATCCAAACACTTCTAACTTTTTAACTACATAAATATTTTATGGGGAACTACTTTATAACGATATAAAGTGTATGAAAATGGAAAATATTGGTGAGTTGCAGAAATTACTTGGTTAACTTTAAATTTGTGAGAACCTGGATGTGTTAGGTATTGGGTGTTGGGTGTTGACTGATTATGTTGCTTTAAGGTTTCAGAGTGGGGGAGAGATTGAAAAATGGGGAAGAACTTAGTGTTTATAGAGTGTGGCGATGGCTTTTGTCAAGCAAAAGGGAGAGTGTAGGTGTTCAGGTGACAACATAAGTCACTAAAATAGAAGGAGCAGCCAAGGCCGTTGCTAGGGAGATGATTGTGGCTTCAGAAAAGGGAGCAGCTCCGTCCTGTGTGAGTGTCACAGAGAAGAAAAGTCCCTGCTCTGCTCAGGGGCCAGAGGACATCTTGTCTGGTTTAACTGTTTCCTTACTCATCCCACATGAATGTCCTTCCATTCCTCACCCCTATCTTCCTTCCCTACTTCTACTCTTCACGTATTTCATTTGTTATTCATCATAGGTGAACTCTCTGCCCCTCACCCTATCCCCTCTTCCCTTCATCCCTCTCATCTTCTCATTCCTTCATTCCCTCATCCCCTCAACTTCAATCCCCTCATCCCTTCATGTCCATCCTCTCATCCCTTTCTCCCATCACCTGCAATCCCCTTATTTCTTCATCCCCTCATATCCATCCCCTCATCCTCTTACCTTCTCATCTCTTATCCCCTCATTGCTTCACCCTCAATCTCCCCATCTCTTCAGTCCCTCCCTCTCCTTTTCCCATCTATTCTTCCCTTCCCTTTGGCTCCTCTCCTCCCCTTCCCTCCTCTCCTCCTAGGCTTTTTATTCACTTTCTTTTCCATCACAGGTGAGTCTTCTCTCCCTCCCTTTTCTTTTCCTGTCCTGTACCTCTCCTCCCCTCCCCTCCCCTCCTTTCCTGTCATTTCCATTCCGTTTTCCAGTGGCTACTACAACCCATGGGCAACATGCAATAGTGGAAAAAGTTGTTGGTCAGGAAGAAATTGCTCAGCTTTGGAAACACTCCCAAATTTTGTTATTAGAATGGAGAAACTTACTTTAGTTCTCTGAGGTCTCCAGAGACTCCTTTTAAATAGCTATTAGAGCGACTTTGCTTCTGCAAGATACTAAACTATCCTGCATCTTGTCCTTGCCTGTCCCCATGAATGGCCTTTGAAGACAGTGTGCAGTTGCATCCCTACATGATGATGACTTATGAGCCCTCATTTATTGGAAATGCAAAACCCCTAAAGGATGGTTTTCCCTTATGGACTCTTAGCACCTTTGTCTGTTACATGAACAAGAAACTTGGACACAAAAGCACAACAGAGATCAGCCCAAACTCAGGAACTGCCAAACTCAGGTTCCACCAAACTCTGCATCACTGTGCCCTGAGATGCACAGTGGATGTCCTGGGATACTCAGCCACACAGTCTCCATGTGCCTTGCAGAGGATGCTGCAGTTGAGGAGACAGGTCCACTGAAAATCCAGCCACCACTGTATGCTGCATGAGAGAGGACAGAGGGTTTCTTATTTATTTTACTTTGGTGACATTCAGGGCTTATTGTAATTACAGAGGGAATTGTCTTGACATGTCCATATGGAGTGTTACTTTAAATGGAACTCACATCAAGCCGTTAATCTTCAGTGGAGGCTGAAAAGAAAAAAGATGGTTTTCTTAAGTAACCCTCAAACCCACATGAACACACTTCAAATTTAAAATAGAATAATTGGGAACACACTTTCAAGATTTATACAAATGTGTATTATCTGGCTTATCTTTTAAAAGACTATTATTTTACTATAATTTTAGTGACAGTCTCTGAAATGTTTAATGGCCCAAATTGGTATATTTAGATTTATCCATTCCAGGATTGCAAGGAAAGTAAGGAGAAGGGTGAACTTGGCCTCTTCTCCAAAACAAGGTTATGCCTCCGAGGCAGGAGGATGGTGCTAATGGCTATAAGTGCAGAGAGGGCACACATGTACAATTTTCCAATAATCTGTTTTTAAAGACAGGATGAACAAGCAAGGGCATAGTAAGAGGAAACTGCATGGAAAAATTGTTGAGAATAATAATGGGATTAGCTTTATTTTCATTACATTTCGAGTGAAATTACTAACTTTGCTATAATTTCTTTGCTCTGAGTTGCCATGACTACAGTAGAGGCAGTCTCAGCATAGTGAATCTCATTTGCCAAATACTAATATGTATAAATGTGGGGATTTAAACATTACCACTTGTATGCATACTGATCAAGGCTGATTTATATCATTATCTTCATCATCATCATCATCATCATTTTAGATTTTTAGATAGTCAGGTAGTCTTCCCAGTGATGCTTAAGAACAGAGCAACTGTTTCTTGTTGACTTGCAACAGGCTCTAGTAACTCTGTTTTTGAAATAGGCTGGAGAGATGGCTCAGTGGTTAAGAGTGTTTGTTGCTTCTTACAAAGAACCCAGCTTCAAGCCTCAGCACCTACATTCATAGATCACGAACATCTATAATTTCAGGCCTAAGGGATCCAATGACCTCTTCTTACATCTGTAGGCATGTGCACATGCATGGTATACCTACATGCTTGTACACATAAAATACATAATCTAATAAAAAATAAAATTTCAAAATAAATAAAAATAAATAAAAATAAAATTTCAAAAAACCTTTTTAAATGCAGCAAAGCTGTCTGATTTTATCCTCTTTCAGTGACTTGATGGTGTAACCTGTGACTCTAAGAACACTAAGAATGAAAACTGATGTTATATATGAGTTAGTCAGCTATAATTTCTGACTTAAGACTTGAGGATTAAAGGGTCAGCATTGTGTTTTCTTGGCAGGGAACTGGAGAGAGGGCACTGGCACTCTTCTTGTATCAGGGAACATATACAGTTGCACATGGCAGTAAGGGAGGAGTGAGGACAAATGTGGAGACCTTGCCCTGCCCCAAGCTGAGTGTTCCTTCTTCAGGCTGCCCAGGAAGAATCCAGAAGCCTTGGCAGATCTTCCTGGACAAGACAGAAGAAATCTTTCTACCAGTCTCCAGTCCCTCATATCCTCTAGTCTTAGCCCTAGGCCACGCCCCCATTCGAAAGCCTCACTTCCCTGTACCTTGTTAGGGTTACACAGCTACCTGCCTCCATGTGGCCATTCCATGCTGACCCACGTTTACAAAGTTAGCACAATGATTAGAGAGGTTCTAGATGAAGAATACCATAGGAGATGTGCAGAGGAAACACAGTAGAACGTCCCTCCAGCAATCTTCTCTCTATTTGTGTGGGAGAACTCCCATGATCCAATTTGTTATTTTGTACTGCAGGAGTCACTAACCAAGGACCCTCTCCTGCCCTGGCCTAGCTGTGAGGCCCCTCCATGGAAAAACAACACACTACATAAATGCACTTTATTTTGTCCCCATTAACCCAGCACAATTTCACTATTAAATCAACCTAATCAGTAGCTGGCTGAAGCCAGACGAGACTTCAAAGACACTGGAGCAGCGCAGTGAGCGTCAAAGAACCCTTGAAGGGTCAATTAGTGCCTACAATGTTTATCCAACATGTCACTTAATTGATAATTGACTTGGTGTATGTTTAATTTCTAATGAAAAAGGTTATAGAGCTCCAGTGAGCAGTAGATTTCCTGCAATAAATCCTTCCCCTCACCTGCCCCAAACCCAGAGAGGCTTGCTATCCACTCCTGCCTACAGTATAAAAACTGCTTAATTTGAATTCATTCTGCAGAAACTTCATGAGATAGCACAGAGTGAGGTGCTACCTTCCTTCACCCAAGTATCCTCTAATCATTCCAGATTCAATACTTTTCCTGTGGCTGTGACAAGGTATCTGGCCAAAGAAACCTAAGAAAAAGAGGTTTGCTTGACAGCGCAGCTCCTGGTGGTAAGGAAGAGGAGCTCTGGCTGCAGTGGGGGAGTGTGAGGCTTCTGGTTGCAAAGAGGGCACAGTCAGAAAGCAGAGAGAGGGATATTAGTATTGTTCTCACTTTTTAATATTTCATTCACTCAGTGGCAACATGGAGTGGTGTTGTCCACATTCAGGTTAGTCCTCTCTTCCTGGCAGAGACTTGATGCATCAGGGTGGGGGATACCCAGCATATTCCTCTGAGAAGGCACCCTTTCAGAGGAAAATAGGAGGTAGGGGTTGGGGGGGGGTCTCTGTGGAGGAAGAGTCTTCCTCCACAGAGTGTGTCTTTTGGCTTGTTCTAAATTTAATCCAGTTGATGATTATAAATAACTACCACATAACATCCCACAACCTCAGGGTTATTACCCAAACGAAAACATTTGCACTTATGGCTACTAATGAATGAGCACACAGTATTTTGAATTTTCTAGTTCTTCTATTGAGCTTATTTTCTTTGAACAGATTCATCTAGGGATGTGAGTGAGAGTCAGTTATATTTGTTAGGACGCTCCCCAGTCTGCTTAAGCTATTTATACTTTTTTGTTCTACAACCTTGACCTATCTTGACTTAGCAATTTAGCCCCACTAGGCTATTTAGGGAAGTGTGGTCTTACAGAGGGATTTTAGGAGCACAAATAGCAATGATCCTGTGCCCAGCCCCAAATGAAAATGTGATTGTTTCTATTATATATTGCACCTCAAATTTTAATTCAAGCCTGGTCAAGGTGGTACATACCTCTTGTAATCCTAGCACATGTGTTCTGAGACAGGTGAATCACTAGTTTACAGCTAGGCTTGACTAACTAGTAAATTTGTGGCTAGCCTGAAGCACATAGGGAGACTTTCCCACAAAGGAGCCAAAAGAGAAAATTTTGAATGCAAAAATTTTACTCTACAAACCAATTGGGCCATGTATATACATTTTTTATGGAAGTGAACAAAATAAATATTATAGACATGAACACATATTTATGAATACACACACATACACACACACATAAATATATATATGCATATATATGAAATTATCCATGGTATCTACACATTAGCAATTTATCTAAGAATATAATCAATGTATTATTGCAGTTTTATTCTACATTAACAAATGAAAATATGTTTTTCTTCAAAACATTTTTGAGCAGTATACTTTTCTAAAAATTATACTAAATAACCATATTTACAGATCATTTCTGTGTGCCAGACAAGAGCTATATGCTTACACTTGGATGTGACCCAAAATTTCCCTTCATAGCTATAGATCATGATGAATACAAGAAGAGTCACCAGAAAATGTCTTCAGGCTTAGCCCAATTTTTCTGAGGTGATATCACCACGAACTCCTCCTTATATTTTCTTCTTGATATGATCAACTATAAAATAATGTAATAATTTTAAGAAGTGTCAAATACATACCATATAGATACATATATATATATAAGCATACATATGCACACATAATATTAATATGTCTTCTGAAGTAGGCCATAAGTGGCTGAAGTTATCCTAACTTAGCAGTAAAGTGTGAGCAGATGTTTCCCTGGGACTTTGGCCACTTACAGTTAAGTTGGTGGGTAGATAAGGTATATCAACACACACAAACACAAACATACACACACACACACACACACACACACACACATACACACCTGCATCAGAGTCAAGGAACAGTACACAATTTAAGATGCAAATAGATTAGGCAGAGAATGAGGGAAATTTATAATTTATATAGGGATCCTTCCATTGTCTTCTTAAAGGCAGGGTAGTCTTAAACAATCAGATATGCAGTAGAAATGGATTGAGTATATAATTTTAAATGATCTCAAGGTGTATTATTAGCCCAGGCAAATGTTCAGATTCTGAAGAACAGAAGTCCTTCCAGTAAATTCTATTTCAATATGACTCTGATTCTACAGCCCATGGAACAACCCAGAGAAATATTTGTATCAATGCCTAGTTCTACTGTTATGGGGTCTTCTTAAGTCTCCATCCATACTATTTTCTCCCTCTGGGTAAATTGCATTGTTCATACTCTTAACTTGTGCCAGAAATATCATGGTTGCAGTTCACTTTCAGTACCTTTCTACTTGGATGAAATAAATATCAGATTTTCACTAAGTTTGATAATCTGAAAATGCATATATTTAAATAAAGATTTGAAATTCGAGCTTTTATATAACTCATTAAATGGTATTATCTGTGAATAAAATACTACGTACCCTACCACTCTCTGGAAAAAAGACTGAGGGGTGACAAGAAAATAAAAAATATCTCTTATTCCTGAACTGGGATCAGTGGGATAAACTAACCATTACAATTAGATTTGTTATACCCTTGCTGTATCCCTGATGGAGACTTCCTGATGGAATTCCTTGTTTGTCTGGTGAAATTTCTGTCAGGTAGCCTTAATTTATTGAAAAGTAAAATTTCTGTAAATTATTTAAATTACTAGTCATTAAATAGAATCCTCCTGGTTATTATTTGCAAATATGAGACTGGGAGATGGATTAGGAAGTGATAGTGATTTTACTTAGGTTCACCTGAGTTTAAATTTTAAGGACCAATCAAAACTCTGGATGAAGTCCTATGTTCCTATAACCCAAGATCTGCTATGGATAGAGAAAGTAGGGCTTCCAGAGTTTGCTGACCTCCCATCTACCTTCAAGTTCAATGAGAGACCCTGTCTCGGGGTAAGAAAGCAGAGAGTGACACAGCTGGACATCTGATGCCCTCTGATGCTGCACAGGTGTGAGACCATCTCCCAGACACATGCTTTACACACCTCTCACATGTGCACACACACATCAAAATACCTGTTTCAGTGCTCATGCCCCTCTCCCTTCCACATGGTCTCTTATCCAGGATATAAACAACAAAACAAGTACAGTTAAGTTGACATTGTTGGGCCAATTCAACTTCCAGAAGTATTCTTCCCTTCTAGGGATGTTGTACCAGCCATGGGCTTTGTGGTATGCTTTTCTATGAAGAGTCACCTAAGGGACATAAAGCTACAGCATTTTCAAAATTAGGGATGGGATAAGAATAAGAAAAAATAGTGGGCAGAGCCAGTTTGTTCCAGTGGTCACTTATTCCACCATATCTGAATACCACTCCACCTCATATGGGCTCATTAAATTATATTCTGTTTTATTTTAAAAGGTTTCACTTGAAAGTCACATACACACAAGTAAATATGTATCCACACTTCACACCCATACAAACATGTATATAAGCACACATATAAATACAAACATATATATCACATGTATGTATATGGATGGATGAGTGTATAATACAGACATTGTCATTGAGGAAACAGATATTAAGTGTTTTCAACTCCGATGTCTAAGTATAGCTTTTCTTACTTAACTGAAAAAGCAAAATGTTGCACTTAGCAAGAGTGTTTCCTTGTTGTACTTAGTGCTGGGTTCAAAATAACGTAGTTACTATTTAATGTAATATTGCACCCAGGAGACATGCATGCCTCTTTGTCCAGCCTTTTCAGCTCAAAACCAAAACACCAAGTGCTTTGGAAATTAAGGCTCTGCCTAGCAAAATATCTACTTAGCTGGAGTTTGAACTTTCTTTTTGTATTGGGTTATAATTTTAGTGAATGGGGCCTCTGGGTGAGACTTCAGAGGAAACACTAGGGGGCATGATTTGATGTCACCCTTCTATCTGTCATCATCAGGTGGTTTCATGCTTAGCCCATGTTGTACAGTTCTCTCTGATCCTTTCTCTGGCCTGACAGTTCTTAACGTTTGTGATCTGAAGCTGCAGCTGACTCTCCTGTCAGACTATACCAAGGTTCCTCTGGGCTGACAGTTCTTAACTTCTGTGGCCTGAAGCTGCAGCTGACTCTCCTATCGGACTGTACAAAGTTCCTCAAGAGGCAGCCAACCATGCCCATGGCTCTAATCATGGAGCTTGTCATAAAAATGCTCCATGGGACCCAGGCCAGGCACAGCGTGGCCTTGGACCACCCTGTATTGGGAGAGAAGCATGTGATGGAAGGAAACAGAAGAGACGTTAAGAGTCTAAAGTATCTTCCAATCCCCTGTGTGCATTATGGGCAGCGCTCTTCATATCCCACATGCCATTTCTGGACGGCTTGCCATCTGTACAGGTAAACCCCATGTAGTTTTAGATAGATGGAAGAAGATTCGAAGTACTTGAAACTAGAGTGTCAAGGGAAATGACCTAGAAGACCTGGATTAGGTCTTCATCATACTGTGGTGTTTTAGTACATGAACTCTCCAAGCTTCTTTCTCTATTTGCAAAATGGATTCTACGATATCAGTCTGGGTTCATTGTGAAGAAGAGCAGGAAGAGCTGGTGATGTCACTACATCTTTGGTGGCAAAGGAGGCCACGAAATATAGGGTTTGATCTCCTGTGACTCCATCTGTTTCCTCTTCCTTTCATTTTTCTCAGTCATCGGCTCCTTCCTGGTTCCCCTTTCTCACCCCTGGTCTCCTAGACCTTTCTCAATGCTTTAGTACCCTCATTATTTTGGGTACACTGAGATGCATATAATAAACATGGTCTTTCTCAACAATACTCCTAGGTACATGATACACTTCTGAATAGATCTCCCTGTTCTAGAGAGTATATGCAAACCTTTTGTTCAGCAAATTGTTATTTAGAATAGGATACTAATAATAATAATACCAGGTTCTCGTCCATGAACAGAGGATGGCTCAAAGGGCTAACATAGAGTATGAGCCCACTTGACCACTATTGTCCCCACACAGCAGACAGAAGAGCTAAAAGTTATAAATACCACATAAATAACCTAGCCTACATGACCATGAGTTCCGGCCAGGGTTGAAGTGTGCCAGAGTGACTTAGGGATCAGCATGGTTATTGGGAGTCCTGTTTCATAAAAGACAGCTCCATGGGTAAAGAAGATGGATCTTCGTGTAAGGGACCAATATCCTTCTGGCCCATTGAAAGTGTGAATGGTTCATGCATTCCCCACAGTGACCATCTCCTCCTGCCTTTACACTTTTAATGAATACATGACACTATCCTCCTAGGGTATGGTAACATTGAAAGTGTGAAATTAGGAGACAATTTAAGAGACTAGCAGATGGAACATTCTGGAAACTGGGTTAAATGTACACATATCAAGGCACAGCGCTTGAGCAAAGGGGAGTAACATGGTTTTGATACAAAGAAAATTCAGTCAGTTTCTTTTGGGGGAGCAGAGGTTAGCTATGGTTTTAAATGAGAAAACAAAGGCAGAGGCCTCAAGAACAAAGGATATAAAGAAACTGTGGGCAGAAAGGCAGGACTGCTTGTTGAGTATTTCTTTCCCAAATACTTTCGGTGAGGAGTAAGATGATATTATCTCCCAGTCACAGACAATGGGAGCTGCTTAATGCTGTTAAAATACTTCAGCATACAGCCCTGCACTAAACCTTACATTGTGGAACTCCCACTACATCTTGCAGACACATACTTACTACACTGTGCAAAGGTAGTTGCCATATATAACTGTGGACAATGCAAGGGCACAATTTCCCCCCATGAGTCAGTCTCCAATTGTGTCAACAGTTCTACTACTGTGCATGGCCCATGTGATTGTTGAAAGAATGGTCAGTCTCAGTTAAAATGCCCTGTACAGCCCTGTCCAAAGTCTCAGAAAACAGAACAGTAATAAAATAGGAAAAACATGTTATTGGGAGCCACTTGTTGAAAGTAGCGGCAATACTCTTTCTTGTGGAGAGTTTACAATACCAGGGAGGTGGTTTCTCTGGTTTTAATATTTGAACTCTGGGGGTAGAGACCATGATTTGGTGCTACAATATTGAAGACAATCCATATTTTTGAAGGAAACCTTTCTGTACAATAGGTTTGTCTGTGCCTTCCAGGAACATGAGTCCCTCTGGCCAGTATAGTAGACTGTAATAATCTAGATAACATAAAGGATCAGCATGTTTCTCAGTTTTGGTGGCTGTAAATCAAAGACCACATAGCTACTGGTTCACTCATGGCCTCTTCTCCTGGTACACATGCTGAGACTTCTCACGGGAGTCCTGTTTCGTAAAACAGGTTCCCCTGATAAGAGAAATCACATATCACACACTACACTATGTGAGTTAAATACAGATTTGCTGACCCCAGTTCTCTCTCTCTCTGTAACTTCTGCAACCTTGCCAAAACCTTTGGCATCATTCATTATTCACTCTCTCAGACCCTATAACAACGAGCTAATGAGTGACACCCTCATCGGACATCCGTTGCTGCACGTGGAAAGCATCAGAAGTCTGCACATTCGACTTCTGGGGAAGGTGATGTCCCGAGCTTCTGACCTAACATGTCATATATTTTATGGAGATGTCCCTGTGTGGTGTTGTTTCTCAAAGTACTTAACAGCGACCAGTGTTTCAGATGAGAAGAGAGGGCAGACTGCACATTTAGTCTCAGAGTCAAGCCATATAGTCATGGGTGGTGCGCAGAGCCTGCTGTGCACATCTGGAGGGGACTCTGTGTGCTCAGGTGTTCATAGGCATTTTTCTCGTCATCTAATTGCTGTAAGTATGAGCTTCAAGGAGATAGCTTGGCTCCCAAGCAGTGGGACCTGTGGCAGCAATCACTTTCCCTAATACTCACTTCCTTTGCTCTCCTTGCCCCTGTCTCACCCCGTCTTTTGTTCCTTTCATTAAAGCTAATGGGAGCGCTGGGAAGAGACTATGAACAGAGCTCCAAAAATGACAGATGTTTCCCCAAAGTACCTACTGTCCCTTAGAGCGTTAGCAACCAGTGAACTGATGTGATATGTTCACAATGTGTCTTTTATACTGATATCGGAGCGTTCAATTAGTGGTAATTAGAACCCAGCTGGGCAAAAGTAATTTCAACACCACCATGTGGAGGACAGAGACACAGACCAACCACACTTTTTATTCAACATTACTCTCCTCAAATATGCCTCCACCTATTCACTAGACCATAGGAAGATCTGGTGCATTTCACATTCTGCCAAATTCTCATATTCTCTCTCTCTCTCTCTCTCTCTCTCTCTCTCTCTCTCTCTCTCTCTCTCTCTCTCTGTGTGTGTGTGTGTGTGTGTGT
>JADRCD010217063.1:21065-38730 GCA_019843815.1 Montemys delectorum
TCTCTCTCTCTCTCTCTCTGTGTGTGTGTGTGTGTGTGTGTGTGTGTGTGTGTGTGAGTATGTGCACGCAAACGTTTCAGGCTGTATTTTAGTATGTATTGCAATATTTAAATTGCAGACATATCCATGGATTTCTCACAATAATGCTCTTTATTGGAAGGTAGGACTCCAAGAGAATAGATAGAAGGTAAATGAGCTGAATAAATCTATGAATTATGAATATTTAATAAATGAAATTTTAGAATTGTGCTTAAATGAAAAACAATGCTGAAATAAAGAAAGGAGCCTATGTGCAGTTGCTTCTTGGGAATGTGTGACCGCGGGAGTAGCTGAAACTGTCTCTGTGGGTGTGGCTAAGCCTTCTCTATGGGTGTGGCTGTGGCTGCCTCTGTGGACATGGGCTAAGCTTGCCCCAGTGGCTAAGTTTACCTCTGGTAGTAAGATTGAGGTTTCCTCAGTGGTCATGGCTGAGGTGCTTTGTGGGTGTGGCTTAGTTCTTCCCTATCTGCAAGGCTGGGGCTGCCTTTGCATCTGCCTGCTTCAGTGAGGGGGTTCTTAAAGTGCTGAGCATTGGTGACCCTGGCCACAGTACACTCAGAGGTTTCCTGAGTCTAAGGCTCGCTGGCCTTTTTCTTATCTCTACGGGAGTTCTTGGTTAGTGCTCCTGGGATGGTGGAGTTCTTCCGTGCAGACATTGCAGTTTGCAGCTGCCAGGAGGGTGTGAAGCAGCAGCATGCAGCAAGAGACTCAGTTCTATATGAGCTTTCTGTGCTGGGGTGTGGCTGATATGAAATTACTTATTCCCTGGCATGCCTTCATATTCTCAAATATATTCATAATCATTTTTGATGTTTTATAATTATTTGTAGTAAACTACTAAAACATAGAGAAACTAGAATTTGAAAACACAAAACCATAAGAGGAAATTAATTATATGAACAGAGAATTTTAAAATGGTAGAGAATGAAATTAATATTTAATTTTTAATTTCGAGGCATCTGTGACAAGCAGAGAAGTTTGGCCATCAACAGACAGCAGCCACTTCCACATTTCTCTCAAGTGTTCTACCTTTCCTCTTTGCATTAAATATGAAAATAAAATATGAGCTGAGGCTCTACGAATTGCAGAGTAATAAATATGGTTGATACTCTGAATGTAAAGTATACTCTGATACAGCAGAATAAAACTGTGAGAGAAAATTCTAAGCGAATCGTTTTCTTCAAGGAGTTCTTTTAGTCAAGCCCATGTTACCATGACAATCCAGAGAGGAAGTTGAAAAACTTGAAAATGTTAACAACCCATTCAAAAGCTCTCTGTATCTCCTTCAATAAGATGGACTTAGCTGCTTGTGTATTTGGATGATGTTCTGGGTTCCCCCATTTAGCCAGGAAACACTGGGGTGGGATCTTCAGGAGCCCAGTTAGTGCCTCATCCTGATATCAGAAGTGATTGTTGTAGAGGGAAAAGTGAGTAAAGATTATTGGCCCATTATCCTTTGGACCATCAGCAATTGGGAGCACGGGATTGCCACTCTGAGGCACAGGACTAATTCAGTGTAAAATGTCATTAGAACACTTTGTATTGAAGATGATTAGAATATTCTGTGTGTGTGTGTGTGTGTGTGTGTGTGTGTGTGTGTGTGTGTGAAGTCAACAAACATGCAAAGACACTGAAGGAAAAGACAGCAGTAACCTCCCTCAATGTACTCCAGCAGGGTCCACCCCCACATACATGTGATTGTATACACAAATTAACCAACAAATATTATAACCATGTATGAGATAGAAAGCTTTTCAAACTAATTCTGTGGAATGGCAATGAGTATTGAGCACATCAGACACCACTGAATCAGAATATGCCTACATAGAGCCCCAAAGGCTCCCAGTGTGTACAGGCCTTTCAGAGGCCTTTGAGAAAGAAAGTGCTATTGATTGGATCATCTATTTAATCACCTTAATTCTAGCTCTCACTGAACGTGTCCACACTTGAAAGGTTAGCTGCTCAAGTTCGCCACACTGGTCATTTGGAAGTTTACACTTTGTTACTCTTTTTTTTCCTTTTGGTAAAAAAATAAAGAATAAAAAATAATTAATTGCTGGTGTGGAATGAAGGCCAAATAATCAGTAACAAGCCGTTCATGAATTAGTAACATGGCAGTGGTGAGTTAGTAACATGACAATGGCAGCCATGTGACTTCCAACTTGAACAGAGACTTGACAATTATTCCTCATTACTTCATGGCTTCAAGGGGAAGACAAGCATCAAGACAAACTATTCTGTGAAAATACAAGGTAGTTTTAAAGGGTAGAGAGGAAGAGGAAGACACAACAAGCCCAGGATGGGTTTGTAGCTGGCCTCTGACAGGGTTGTGGATGGAACTAGGTAATCTGTCAGCATCAATCTGAGATATCATCCTCATAGACCCTTGCTTATTTATGAACAAATTCCATTTCCATCACTTTGCTGCCTTTTTTCTGCTCTGTGCACTCTCCTTGGATAAGAACTTTAGAACAGTAGATAAAGTCCTGGACAACACTGTCTAGGCATGTGCCTTTTAAAGACTCTTATGGCTTTAGAGACTCATCCCTATCATCTATAAGACACTGCTCTAAGGAGATCCTCTCTGTTTCCCTCATAGCAACTTTGGGAGGTATAAGAGTGCTGGTTTGAATGAACATGGCCCCCATAGACTCATATGTTTGAATACTTGGTCCACAGTTAGAATTGTTCGAAAATAAAAAGAAGGTATGGCCTTTTTGCAGGAGGCCTGTTACTGAGAGTGGGCTTTAAGACTTCAAAAGCTCACACCTGGATTGGTCTTACCCTCTGCCTGCAACTTGTAGATCAGTTCCAAGCTCTCAGGTACAACTCTAGTGCCATTGGTGCCTGCCTGTTGCCATGATTTCTGCCATGATTACTATGGACTCACCTTCTGAAACTATAAGCAAGAACCCAGTTAAATGCTTCCCTTTATAAGTTGCCTTAGTCATGGTATTTTTCACTAGAATAGTAACAAAGAGGGGATGTGCCATGGTTTCTGGACACAGAATCTTGGCAAGCTTAAAACTTAAGTTTTCACTCTGACACATTTGAATTATAAAGCTACTTTGCCAACAGGTTTCCAGATTGAATGCAGTATCCCTGCACAATTTACTCTGAACTGCTAACATTGTATTCCAACTCACTCAAACCTTTGAGTTATCTCTGATGGGTTTCTAGCCCTACTAGATTCGAGACAGCTACGTTGACAACGCCAAGTGGAGTGCTGGCACTAGGGAGGTGTTAGCATAAGACTAACCGTCCATGTTCAAAACTAAAGATACAAAGGTGGACAAACAAGCTCACGTTTCCAAGTGAAGGTCTCTCGAAAAATAAGCTCAAAGTTGAAAATGATTTGAAAATATTCATGAAATTGGTACCTGTGTGATTAAAAATAAACACAAATCGCATCTTTTTCAAAGTCCGTGTTATTCATATCTGCTGTGTCATTTCTGATCTCAGTTAATGAGTTTTTTCTTTACCAGAGTCAGACAAAGAAATTGAGAATATCAAATATAGATTCCTATCAGTGCAAATTTAATAAATAACCCCCTTTCAATCTCATATTGTTTTTAATTTCTCCATCAATAGATTAAAATGAGCAAAAGACAACTTTCATGGAAAAGGTTTTCATTCATTTGGTAACAAAAGAAACATAACTCTTTATTATTGAAATAACAAGTGAAAACAGTAAATAGATATTTCACAGGAACAACATTTTTAAATAAAACTATACAAATATCTTTACTAATAAGTATTAGGTGATACTGGTGAACAACTGGCATGATTTATTTTCTTTTCCTTTTAAAAGTCACATGTAGTAAAAGTAGTGACACATGCGGCTTTTGAGTCATTCACAGTCTGGCATTGCCTTCACCCTGGTGGTCAAGAACCCTGGCAACCTGTTTTGTTCTTGTAGTTGCCCGACAATGCCATGAGCTAGGATATAAAACCACCATTATGCAGACAGGAGTCCAACTGTCCATATAAGTCTCCAAAGTCATAGTCGTCCCAATGTTGTTTACTTTTTTATTACTGAGTTGTATGGGAGTTTTGAATAGAGTCCAACCAATAGCTTAAAATGACCACTGTGGGCTATACATCAAGAATAAATGGGACCTTACTGTTTTGAAATTGATGTCTATACACAGTCAAGCAAGTGCAGAAGGTATCATATGAAAGGAGAAGCAGGAAGCCATGTTTCTCCTAATAGCACTGATGAAACACCCAAGAAAGGACATCAAGGAGTCACTGCATCTCAAGTGCACAGACAGCTACTAGCATCCTCAGAGTTCAGGAGGCTGTGGGGTTAGGCAAGGGGCTCATCTGTAGAGCTCTCTTCTTGGTCACAAGCTAGCAGTAGCCATGCACCACTCATTGGTAGAACACAGTCAACCTTCTTAGGACTGCTACCAGCAACTGATTTTAGACTCCTTTAGTTTGTCAACTACACCCACAAATGCATCAGACAATTGTTATGTAAGGTGTGATGTATTTTGTTTTAATACATCCTATGGACAATTGTTTTACATAGCACGATGTATTTTATTTACTATGTCCTAATATAATTCATACCATATTGATAACCACTCTAGGGTATGTGTATTCAACAGGGAAACTTCAGAGTTGAGGAGAAAATGCAGGGTAGGTTGGCTAGTTACTAGCTCCTGCCCAGGATTCTTGACATTACTCCCGGTAACTGATGGTACCAAAGGTTCACCTTCATTATCATCAATGCTAAGTTTTAGTTGTAGAATCCCTGAGGAAAGATGCCTCTGGGCTGGGCTGGTAGGTATTTTCTAGAGAAAGTTGAAAAGGAACTAATACAGTGGATATTTATAAAATATGAAAATATCCTTAGAAACAAGAAAATGATTCAATGGATTGATGATTCCATGGCTATTTTCATTTAATTTTTTGTTCTCTTTTACTAAGAGAATTTGTTACTAGCAATGGATATGTTACTTTGAGCAGTTGTCAATTCATATGAATGAGTATTTCCTCACAAATTTGCATGGTTGTTTTTGGAAACTACAGAGAACATGGATAGTGATTTAAAAATCATTAAAACTAGTTGGTTTTTAGGATTTTTCAGAGTCAAACTTCAGTAGAAATATGGTTATTTGTCAAATCATATCTAAAAGAGTTCAAAATGCACATTTTAAACACTTGAAAGATATGTAATCATCAAAGGTTTGTGGTTGAAAAATGTACTTTTAGCATATGCTGTTGGGTTTTGTTTAAACTAAGGGAGCTTCACTCTAATACTCTCAGATCTGATATATTATCTTTGAATAGCACCATGTGTCATCAGCTGATTTATGTCTAACTCTAGTAAAATATGTGATTGTATTGTAGACATTTTTATATAGTTGTTTATGTGTGACGAAACCACTGAGATATTGATAGCATGACTTACTTTCATAGTACTTTAAACAGTTTTCTTATCAGATAATCAGTACATCTTTTTGTGATGAGACTTTTTTCCTCCTTTTGGGTTGTCTTTTCTAGTCTTGATATGAGGACTTTCACCTTGTCTTACTGTATCTTGCTCTATCCTGTTTGGCAGTCATCTCTTAGAAACCTGCCTTTTATCAAGAAGAAACATATGGAGAGTGGATCTGGAGGAGGGGGAGCGGAAGGCAGCTAAAAAGACTGAGAAAAGAAAAGTTGTCATTGGATCTATTGTGTGTGAGAACAATATTTTCAATTTAAAAAAAGAACTGTGAATGAAGAAATACATAAAGTATTGGTAGTTGGAAAAATAGTGTCTAACTATTATTATTATTATTAACAAATTATTAACTATTATTATTATTAACAAATTATTATTATAAAACATTTTATTTTTATTACTTAATCTTTTTTCATTTTCATAACATTTTTGTAAGTGATTGAATGCAATTCTGTGCACACATATTTTGAATATCCTGACAGGCAAAAACTATGTCTTTAATTTGGCTGTTCTCAAAAATAGTATGTTTGATATCACACCTTTCTTCACCTAGTCAGACAGCTAGTGTATGAGGAATAAGAGAAGTGATTTGATTTACATCCACTGTACTTATAACAGCAAAAGAAGTTGGTTCAGGAAATACTTCCTGAATTGAACTTTCAGCTAATAACAGAAGCGAGTGTGTATGTGTTTGTGTGTGTGTGTGTGTGTGTGTATGTGTGTGTGTGTTAGTGTGTGTCTGTGTATGTGTGTGTGTCTGCATATATGTGTGTGTCTGTGTATCTGTATGTGTCTATATATGTGTGTTAGTGTGTGTGTGTGTGTGTGTGTGTGTGTGTGTGTGTGAAAACTCTTCTAATGAAAGTTGAAGTCCACCATGACCAAATAGCCTTTGGGCTCAGTGTAATATGGGAGATTCTATTCATTAGTGGGGTTTCTCCCTCTTTGACCTTGTCTGGGGAATTCTAAGCCCACACATACTCCTCTAACTGAGGAATGTCATGTATCCTCAATTGGATTACAAGATCAATTTCCTTTCTTCTGATAATAACCTGCTTAGCCAGCACCTGAGTTTCCTGAGATGCTTCCCCATGCTCATGAGACTTTTCAGGTACCCTAAGCCCCAAGTCAATGACCTTTGCCCATCCTGAATGTTCCTACTTTCAGTCCCCCAAATTGTTATAAACCTTGAATCACCCTAAGTAAAATTGATCTACCTCCTGAGAGCCAGTTCTCCTGTGGTCATTCAGAGCACTTACTCACAGGGCTTGAAAACCCAGCTGAATGTCTCTGCTAACTTTGCCTATATATACCATATTGGTCAATGATCCATGGGTGTGGGGAGACACTCATGTCTGTGTATATGTCTCTGTGTGTAAACATGCATGTGTGTGTACACACATGCATGTGTGTGGTGTGTGCATGTATGTGTATGCGCACGTGTATGTGTTTGTGTGTACATGTGTGTATGTGTGTGTGAGTGTGTGTGTGTGTGTGTGTGTGTGTGTGTGTGTGAGCTAACTCACTGGCAGACCTAAGAAACAGATGAAAACAGCACAATCTGTTAAGTACATAAAAGATCAGCTTGTTTCTTAGGACAAGCAACTTTATCTCCATTATGGTAAATTGGCTAGATTATAGAAATAGAGAAGTAGAATATTCATTGATCTTAAAAGCTAATAAAGATTTCCAGCACATATTTTTTTTGTTACCTGAGTCAGTAGGAAATAGTGAGACAGAATCATTGAACTTTTTTTCTTTTCTTTTTTTTGGGGGGGATATGTAAAAAGAAGAGTCTAGCAGTTTTCATAGAAATATTTCTACTCAGTTGGTGATGATTTCTGCCATGTTAACTATTTAAAAAAAGACTTTCAGAAGTATTTAAACATCCAAAAAGGCATTTTGAATTTTAGATAAAGGTAAATACCCTTTTGAAGTGCCTTATCTAGCACAGGGCAGAGTAGGGGCAAGTAAGTAGAACAACATGGCTGAGTGAGAAAGAAATTTTCTAGAGACTGGGAACAGGCAGAGCTTTGCCCAAGCCTCTGTATAGCAGCAAGCACAGGACTCCATGGATGGAGAAACTTCGATGCTTCAGGAATTGCAGTCTGTGTGCTTCTGGGCAAAACACAGTATTTTTAGAATTTATTTCCCAGGTCCTTATATCCCTACAACATATGCTACAAGAATTAGCAAACTTACAAAGCAAAATTATCTATCAATAACAATTATGTTCAAGCTTATTGGTAACCACTGTGGGAGGAGAAAAATAAATTTTAAAGCAAGACTATACAATACATGAAAAAATTCATTTAAAGGACTGTAAAGAGATGTCATAATATTTTCTTCACGATTTTATTTCATTTTACATTTCTGTTTTTATTGTTTAGCTAGTTTTCTCATTTCCTGTTTCAGTTAAAATTTTATTGTTATTTTACAAGATGCTAGTGTAATGTCAGTTATAT
Source organism: Montemys delectorum (assembly GCA_019843815.1). Classification (NCBI taxonomy): domain Eukaryota; kingdom Metazoa; phylum Chordata; class Mammalia; order Rodentia; family Muridae; genus Montemys; species Montemys delectorum. Next base: position 29,025 of record JADRCD010217063.1, read on the forward strand.
TTATAAATTTTCAGAAGTATTTGTTTATGGTATGTTTGAAAACTATACTGGGGCATTGAATACCCACAGGTTTAATACTATCGATTAGAATTGTATATTTATTTCTTTCATTCCTGCTTTATTAAAAGCTCAAATTTGCAATACCCATGCCCACACTGGCTACAATTAGTTACTGTTTTTCTAATTATGCATGAAGTACCTTAAGAAATTACAATAATAAATTAAGAATAAATGTCTTGTTGTCATACACAACAAATCATTCTGATAAAACACAAGCAAAAGGCACCAAGAAGAAACTGGCTACAAAGATCTAAGAATCAATTGTTTGTTCAGCTTGCTAATATGTTTGTGTGTGTAGGAATGAGGTTAAACAAGCCTTGAGTTAGATTCTAGGACAATGCAATGACATAGAAAAACCACTGCCATGGAAACAGTGGTCAGTGTGCCAGAGTACTCTGTACTATGTGGGGAACTCATCCAGCATTTGGCACTGCTTTCCAGGCCCATAACCCCTCTCACACCTCTGAAGACAGAACAACTATTTAGAACAGTGATTCTCAACCTATGGTTTCTGACCCCTTTTGAGGGGGACAAATGACCATCTCATAGGGGTTGCATATTACTCAAATATTTTATAATTTCTAGCAAAATTACAGTTATAAAATAGTACCTAAATAATTTTTTAGTTAGGGGTCACCACAATATGAGGAATGGTATTCAACTTGTTGCAACACCAAGGAAAATTGAGAACAACTGCTGTAGAAGATTATAGAAAACTCAGATTCATTTCATTATGAAGACAAGAGTTCAGAACTAGATGCACCATATCCATTTCTGGGCTCTTTTTCTCCTCTCTCTTTATCATGGAACATATTTGATCTGAGAGTCCAATGAGGAATACCATTAAAAATAGCAAAGCAGGAAAACACATAAAAATTTACATTATTGTATTTTAAACTATTTAGTAAGCTTCAGTGACAAAAAAACTGAAAATTGGATCCTAAATCTTTGCATTCCAATTTATTAAGTTAAATCCTCAATTTGCAGTTGAATTTCCTCAAACTCAAAGTATTTAAAGATAAGAATTACTTCTTGGAAAAGATTTTATTGTAGGTGAATAGCAGAACATGAAATGATTTAAGAATGTTATTGGTGAAAGAACATATATAATCAGACAGCTGCAGGAGTTACAGGGTCTTGGTAGAGGTAAGGAGAATATAAATCATAGTTGAGAGAGACAACAGAGGCTAAGCATTAGTGTATGTACCTCAGCCACATCCCTGGCTTGAACAGGAAATGCAGCACCCCATCCCATAGTCAGGAGTCAGAATCCACTGGCTAGTAAGCTTTCTGAGATTTCATAGTCCAGAGCCATCAATGGCCAGCTTCATGATAGACACTGGCATTTCATACAATATGAAAAACAGGGGACACACACACACACTACACACAGAGATGCATTTCTTAGGGGAATTTCCATTTACTTGGTGTGCTCTTGGCTAGCAAACTTCAATATTCTCTCCAATTTCTCCTTTCTGTGTAGCCCATAGGTCTGTGTCCATAGCATTATTAGAATGAGCAGGGAATCCCTAGTGTCAGCTATTATCTTAGAGTGTCTCCTACAGTAAACACACAGACAAGTGTATCTTATGGCCTTGGTTTTATAACAACAAGGATCCATTGTGTGCCCTGCTGTACTTGCTTAGGCTGTAGCTCATTCAGAGGTATAAAAATGAACTCTACTCATTCCTCTGACTACCCAAAGTGGCTCCACTCTGAAGAGAAATATCAGTGAATTGTTCAATTTACTGGTCTCTGGCCGTTTCAATCAATTAAATCAGAAATTTTTTTCTAGGCATAAAATTGTTCTGGAAAACACACACACACACACACACACACACACACATACACACACACACAAACCCAAAACACTCTATACAGATTCCTGTATAAACACTAAATGTTGCATAAAACTAATTACCTTAGAACATATTTGATCATTTAAGATCATTCAAAAATGGTCTTAATATCAGACGTCTGGGTATAATACATAGTGTACAATGGTTATTATTTCACTGAGATAAGCCCATAAAGACAGAAAGATGTTAACTGTCAAAAGTCAAAAGTTGGATGACAGTATTCTCTCTATATAGCAGGATGGTGCTACTGTCTGGTCTGCAAATTATCCTGAATTCGTCATTCTTCCCTAAGGATGGCTATTTGTACACTTTGGCTAAGGTCTTGTCTTATCTCTCCTGGGAAAATGTCACCTTCCCTCCTCAGTGAATTAAAATGGTAATATGAATGAATTCCCCAGAACTCTAGATGCTTTGACCACTGTGTTCTAATATATCAGCCATGCCCTTTGGCAATACTAGAGAAAGAGGTGTTTTAGTGCTGTGAGAACATCCCTTCTTGTAATTTAGAACCCTTTTCAGAGACATTCTCATCTGTCTTCTGACAAGGGTGTTAGTAGGAGATCCTCATAGTGGCACCAAGCACCAGCTATTTTCTGGAAGCCACATGCAGCACCACGGGACACAGGGACCACTGGTTCTGGCAGCAGAAACAGAAGAGCAGTAATGGAAAATGATCAGAAGTGACGACTGTTGTCCAACAAGGATGCCTGATGTAGAGAAGGCTGATGGAAATTTATATGAGGAAAACACAGACTCTTAGCAGCAGGATCATGAGGCAGGCGTCATATGACCTCCACAGTGTCTTAGTCAGACACAGTGTTCCGCTGCTGTGAAGAGACAGCATGATCCTGACTACTCTTATAAAGGAAAGCATTGATTGGGTCTTGCTTACGATTTCAGAGGTTTATTCCACTGTCACTGTGTTGAGCAGCATGGCAGCACATGGGGAGACATGGTACTTGAGAGGTAGCTCAGAGTTCTTTATTTGGATCAGGAGGCAACAGGAAGGAAGAGAAAGAGATTATGCCTGAAACCTCAAAGCCCACCCCAAGTGACACACTTTCTCCAGCAGTTACACAGTCCCTAATCCTTTCACATAGTGCCACCTGTTATAAGCCTATAGGGACTATTTTTATTCAAACCACTATATACAGTCAAAGACCAGAGGGGGCGAATACTTGTGTTCAATTTACTTTCTTCCTTTCATACAGTACAGAATCCCAACTCAGGAACTGGTATCACTCACAGTGGAAAGACTTCCCACTTCAATTAATGTAATCAAGATAATCCCCCAAAGACGTGGCCAGAGTCTGTCAACTAAGTACTTTTTCACTGCAAGTTGGCAATTGAAATAAACCACCACAGTACTAAATTAGACATCTAAGTGGGGCTAAATGACATTTTAATTACTTAAATACTTTCAAGCAAAGAAGTCATGAGCTGGGAGGACCGTGCATTGTAGCTTCCTCATAAGTAAGCTTCAGAGAGGTGTGATCTCTCTTGGTCCTGCCCACCATGCTAGACCTACTGCCAGGGGACAGGAACAAGACCTCCATGGTCACTATGTTGAGACTACCTTGGTCCTCCTCAGCCTGCAAACTTGGGGTCTGTTAAGAGTCTTGACATTTTTTGACCCAGCCTGGGACTTGAGTCTATTTATGTAGGAACCAGAGCTTTGTGGCCCATTTGGCTACTGCAGATCTGAGCATGAGTCCCCTTTCCTGGGATTTCCACTTTTATCTCCCACCTGAATCATGCTCAGGGATTTCAGGGATCCATGTGCCAGCTGATAGTATTATTGGTAAGCATGAGTCATCTGACTCTTCCAAAACTGTTTGCATAATTTGCTCAATCTTAAAAGGAGGGACATCAAAATGGAGAAATAGACTGTAAATCTTCCACAAGTTTTCACATGCAAGTATGCCACAAATAAACATACTTCCATGGTGGTAATGTATATAAAAATTCTCAGTCTAAACATACAAGGAAGCATGAACATGAATGTCTTATATGCTCAATGAGAGAGGATTTCATTTATGTGGTTTGTATAGAGTAATGCCTGTGTAGCACTGAGTGTGTATGTAGACACACTGAACTATATCAGTTTTATACATATGCTTTATAAACATATACATCTCAAGTCTTGAGTGATAAGAACTAAGTCATAAGCACTGATGGCTCCGATGTGCAGCAAGGAGTCTTTCCTTTTTCCTCCCTGTTTTATTCCATCTTAAGAACCACACATTAACACAGCTGCTCCTTGAAGCCTCATAAAGCCAGCTGTGAGGAGATGTACTTGCCATTGTCAGGTCTCTGGGTTCAACACTACCTTTCTAACACTAGGTACCTCTCACTCAGCCAGCACAGGGAGGAGCAATGAGAGTAGGAACTTCTCACAAAGGCTCTGTGCCCTGTGAGGCTAAACCAGCAGGGCAGCAGGAGGCAGAAAGCAGAGAGGTCTCCAGCCTTCCCAGCTCAGCTCTTCTGCTTTAATATTTCTTTTTTTTTTCTTCTTTTTTTTATTAGATATTTTCTTTATTTACATGTAAATTTTTCCTTTCCCAGGTTCCCCTCCAAAAAACAAACAAAAACAACAAGAACAAACCCCTTTTGCCTCCGCCCTCCCCATGCCTGCCACCCCACCCTCTCCCACTTATTGGCCCTGGCATTCCCCTACACTGGGGCACAAAACCTTCACAAGGCCGAGGTCCTTTCCTCCTATTGATGATCGAATTTTCAATCCTCTACTATACATATGCTGCCAGAACATTCAGTCCCACCCTGTATAGTCTTAATAGTTCTTTATTCTCTGAAAAAGAAAAGCTGATAGATATGTGCTGGATAGACAGACGCTTATGAGTGTCAGTAGTTCAGCGTTGTTATCATTGGTGTTTCCAGCCCCTGCCCACCTCAGTGCCTTCAGTTCTAGGACCATATGCTGGCTTCTTCCCTTTGAGCACACTCAGACCCCCGCATCGAGCAGAAAGGTGATGAACACTCCTCAAATGCATACTCTATGTGCATGCACACATAGACAGGAAGGCCAGTTTGTGCTCTACTCTGAAGGAAGTTCAAACACCTAAGAAAATGTTCTCAGCAAACCTGCCTATTCCCTTGGCAGCAGTTAAAAAAACACTCAGAAGCTTGGAAAGGGTCAAGCACAGAAAGGAAATCTGTGAGATGTTAGCAGAGGGGGAGGGCAGGTGATAACCATACCACACAGTAAGAAGCCCTGCACTCTCCACTCTGAGAATTGGGTGAACTTGTGAAGAGTCCTGTGGTTTTGTGTTCAGCCCTACCATAGGGCATGGCTGTCTGGGAGGCCAAATTCGGGGAGTTGACTGTGCTTATCCTACACAGTCGGGGAAGTGCCTAGATACTGCTCCAAGGAGGGAAAAACGCAGTCTGGGATGTGGGCAAGGTGGCACTGCTTCCAGGTCTCCAGTCACCGCTGAAGAACCACACTGAGAAGTCAGGAACAAAGTGTCAGGGGTCGTGGGAAGAGGCTGGGGCCATGGTGGTCCTGAGACGAGGCTGGGGCCATGGTGGTCCTGAGACGAGGCTGGGGCCATGGTGGTCCTGAAACGAGGCTGGGGCCATGGTGGTCCTGAAACGAGGCTGGGGCCATGGTGGTCCTGAGACTCTTGGGCATCCAGGCACCACTGGGAGTGACTGAAGAAAGGAGTCAGGGCACTCGGGCTGAGGACTAGCCCACGGCTGGGGGAAATGAGGAGCTCTTGCTTAGCTCAGTGGTGATTGTTCTTAGCTTGGTGGCAGTTGTGGTTGGAAGCACAGAGAAGCCTTCTCTGGGACAATTAAGCTGCTGCAGTTTGATAATTGAATGTCTTCTCCATTGCTCCCCACATCCCACATCAGGTCTTTTTTTTTTTTCTTCTCAAGACAGGGTTTCACTGTGCAGCCCTGGCTGTCCTAGAACTCACTCTGTAGACCAGGCTGGCCTCTTACTCAGTAATCTGCCTGCCTCTGCCTCCCAAGTGCCACCACTTTCCCGCCCCACATTGGATCTTGATGAAAGAGAGTCCATAGTTCTAAACTGTTTATTGACTGTTCATCTTGGAAAATGTATGTATGCCACATCGTACCAACTTCTCAGGGTAGACCCAAGATTAAATATCTTTTTCAGGGAGAAATGTCTTCAAAGGGGAGGTTATTGGCTAAACTCTCGATGACTGTAGGTACCTCATTAGCATAGAGAACTCTATTCTGGGCCTCTGTGACCATAGGTCACATTTCCTTATGTGGGGAGTGTGGCACCTGTTCCAGGCCAGGAATTTGTTGGGGAATCGCCTAAATCTCAGTGTGTACACACCAAGTCTCGGGATCTCAGACCTGCTCTATCTTATCAAGCTTCCTCGCATGGGTTTATAATCCCACAGTCTCTCAGTTCAACTTATTGATCATTTAATTCAATCTGAAGACATAGAACCCACAAGATATGGTGCATAAAGCTCTCATGGCTTAAAATAGTACTGATATACATTAGAATACAAGATAAATTGTCCCTTGGTATGAATTCTCAGAACTGCTAATGAGAACACACATGTAGCATCGGCAGCCTTGCTGCATCTCTTTGCTCTGCATGGAAGGCCCATTAAAGCATAACACATGACCTCTGCCCTTACAGACCTTTAAGCGAATTAAAAACAAACAAATCCACAACAAATGTGAATACTGGATGCCATGTGCAGCCAGGGCTTACAGAATTAAAGTTGGATCCTTGAATCTAAGTCTGAAAAAAAAAAAAAAAGAAATTCCATCATTTTCCCTGGAACTAACTATTCCCAGATTCCTAAGTATGTCAGAAATGGGAAGTGTTTCCTAGGCTTAGATATGGTACTTATTTTCTTCCCCCCACCAGGAGTCCTTTAAGCAGTATATGTTTGTTGTTCTAGAGCCACTGGCATCTGTTTTCAGAGGAACCCTACTCTGGGCCTGGCTGAGCATGAACCCTGTGCCATGACTTAGACTGGAGCCCTTGTTTAACATAGTTGTAATGGGTGAAACTGATGGCTTCTTCCTCCCTCACTGCTGGTCAAGATGCCTTCTTAGAAATTCCCACCTGGGCAAGCAATTCCTCAGTAGAACTACATCTGCCAGAGAAGCATGCTGGGTGAATTGAATAGGTATGACTGTCATAGACTCATGCATTTGAATGTTTGGCCATTGGAGAGTAGCAGTATTAGTAGGTGTGGCCTTGTTGGAGTGGGTGTGGCCTTGTTGGGGAAAGTTACTGTTGTTACTGTCAGGGTAGGCTTTGAGGTCTCTGTGCTCAAGCTCTGCCCAGTATTGATGAGAGCCTCCTCTGGGCTGCCTACAGAAGATAGTCTTGTCCTAACTGCCTGAAGATCAAGATATAGAACTTGCTCCTTCTCCAGCACCACGTCTGCCTGCATGCTGCCATGCATCCCACCATGATGATAATAGACTGAATCACTGAAATGATAATCCAGCCCCAATTAAATATTTTCCTTATGAGAGTTGCCGTGGTCATGGTGTTTCTTAACAGCAATGAGACCTGAACTAAGACAGCATGAGTGGGTGTCTGGCAGATTCTTCAAAACACAACCTAGGTCATCAGCAATGATATTTTATGGGAGTCTCCTTCTGGGACATAATACGTTGTCTACATTGACCTCTTTAGCTTCCTCTGCTCAGCTTCAACTGTGCTCACCACCCGTTCCCACCTCCCCACCCCTCATCTTTCCTTTCCTCATTCTTCTTACAACTGTCCTGAGAAAACTAATAATTATTAAAAATACACATATTGGAGTGTTTTAACATAGTCATAATCCTGGCATCACATTTCTGGTCACTTTAAAGTCATGTTGGTCTTGTCACTAGAAATCCCACACTCTGTATTCCATGAGCTTCACCATTCCCAGTAAGCTATTTTGGGGATCAGTAAATCCAGCATGAAAAAGCCAAGATAGTCAGCAAATGCATGAAAATAAGTTTTCAAACCTTTAATTTTGCTAGTAATTATGACTGTTTTAAAAATAAAAATATCTGGGCTGGAGAGATGGCTCAGCAGTTAAGAGCACTGACTGCTCTTCCAGAGGTCCTGAGTTCAATTCTCAGCAACCACATGGTGGCTCAAAACCATCTGTAATGGGACCTGATGGATGCACTCTTCAGAAGACAGCTACTGTGCACTCATATACATAAAAATAAATAAATCTTTAAAAAATATCTAAAATATATTTTAAATATAATATATAATTGCACAATAATACATTTAAAAGATAAAATTTTCATATATTATACAGTACAATAATATATTTAAAGTAGAAACATTTATTTAAAATAAAAACTGTTTAACAGATCAGTTTTAAGAGTACTTTTCACAGGGCAGTGGTGGCACAGGCCTTTAATCCCTGCACTTTCGAGGCAGAAGCAGGTGGATTTCTGAGTTCGAAGCCAGTCTGGTCTACAGAGTGAGTTCCGGGACAACCAGGGCTATACAGAGAAACCCTGTCTCAAAAACAAATAACAAACAAAAAAACAAAAAGTACTTTCTTTCGAAACTCAAAACAACAAATAAAAGTTGGAATTGGGATCTGGGTGGAACCTACCTTCTTCTGGGTGAGGTTCACTGCCTACACCCAGAGCAGGAGTCACAAGGCCTATATGAGCGAATGGAAGTGGCATTTGCAAGGGCTGGTCAGAAGATCATTGCCATTCAGGCAGATGAATCCAAAGAACATGTACAATGCTGGGCAAGTCCACAGTACAGCACAGCTGCATAGTCTAACACACTGTTCTCAGCAGGTGGGTGCTAAGGCATAAAGGGACAACAAGGACAACAGTGGTACTTAGTAAACTACACTTGTTGTGAAACAGAAAGCCCATGATGTGTATACTATTATGGTAGAATGCTCCTCATGTTCACACTGACATCTGATGCATAATGTCCCTGAAGACAGGTTCTTTTTTACTGGTGATGAATTTGCTAGAGCAGGCACCTCATGCTGAGAACTAGTAAGGTTAATAATTTATGCAAAGCACGAAGCTCTTCTTGATTATTCTGGGATGTTTCAGGTCCTCTGTGTTTCCAACCACTTTAAGTGGTTCCAACACATTTCTAGAGGAAAAGAAATGGGGGGGTGGGAGTTAAAAATTCTCTCAGGAATCAATTCAAATGTAACCTCCATTTCTTTTTCTTTTTCTTTATTTTTTTTAGATATTTTTCTTATTTACATGTCATATGATTTCTCCTTTCCCAGTTTCCCCTCAAAAAAAAAAAAAAAAAAAAAAAAAAAAAAAAACAAGAACCAACCCCTGTTGCCTCCCCTCTCCCTGCTTGCCGCCCCATCCTCTCCCACTTATTGGCCCTGGCATTCCCCTACACTGGGGCACAGAACCTTCACAGGGCCAAGGGCCTCTCCTCCCATTGATGATCAACTTTGCAATCCTCTACTATACACATGCTGCCAGAACAATCAGTCCCACCATGTATACTCCTTGGTTAGTGGTTGAGTCCTTGGGAGCTCTGAGGGTACTAGTTAGTTCATATTGTTGTTTGTCCTAAGGGGCTGCAAACTCTTCAGCTCCTTTGGTCCTTTCTCTGACTCTTTCATTGGGGACCCTGTACTCAGTCCCATGGATGACTGTGAGCCTCTACTTCTGTATTAGTCAGGTATTGTCAGAGCCTCTCAGGAGACAGCTATATCAGGATGGCTTGTCCTTTCTTCAGTCTCTGCTCCACAGTTTGTCTCTGCAACTCCTTCCATGGGTATTTTGTTCCCCCTTTTAAGAAGGAATGAAGT
>JADRCD010217064.1:0-10000 GCA_019843815.1 Montemys delectorum
CCTGCCGCCCTCTCCTCTCAGTATGGCCAGAGGGTAACCCGTCTGTGTGGCCGTGGGCATGTCCAGCTGTGGGATCCTGGTAGCCACAAGGAACCCCTAATGCTCTGACCCCGGGTCTTGGCCCAGTCAAGCAGAGATTCAAACCTAGCCTTGACCTTTAGTCAGTCTGGACTGCGGTGCCCAACGAACACAGGAGGCAGACCTACCTACCCCTTACCTCACCCTTAGGGTGACCCAACCTGTAGGGCTGGTTCACCACAAAGACCTGGCCTCTCAGGCCTGAAAGCGCTCCCTAGGGTGCATATGTAAATAAGGGAAGCTCCCAGGAGCTGGGAGAGGGGGCCTTCCTATGTACTTACAGCAACAGAATCCCACCCTCATACCCCACTCCCACCCCCCACCCCCCACCGTCCCCAGCACAGCCCTACCCATAAGCTTCAGTTATCTCTCATGCCAAGTAAGCCACCATCTCAGGGTCTTCCTCAGTGGGACTTAATCTAACCGTGTAGCCTGAGACAGTTGGGGGTGGGGGTGGTTCTGAACTCTGAAGCGTCTTCCCACATAGGCTCCAGGTGTTTCATCTTCCATCCTTATGAGAGAGATCTTGGGATCGTGCTCTGACCCTGGAAACTAAACACCGTCCTTCTGTAGCTCTTTCAGACCCTGTCGCGAAGGAGAGCTGCATGCTCAATCTGCTGCTGTCCCTCCCAGAAGCCAACCTGCTCACCTTCCTCTTCCTCCTGGACCACCTGAAAAGGTAGCGCCTCTTCTACGCAGCCCCAGACCCCAGGAAACCAGGCGGCACTGGGCTTTCTCTCCTTCTCAAGTCCTTCTCCTTCTCAAGTTAGTTCCCAAGCTAGGGACTAGAGCCAGTACCATTCCTCTCCATGACACTAAGCCACAGCCAGCGTTGCACTTGAACTTGTCCTTCACTCCCAGATCGTGCCCCAGAGCTGTCCCAGATGCCCACTGGCCTTGGGTTCTCTCCATCCCGAGCCCCACAGACTCTTGCGGGGGGGGGGGGGGCGTGTAGAATCTTAACATCTACCTTGAATGTACTGTTGGAATGACACCCTCTGCTCTGGCTTCTCACAGGGTAGCTGAAAAGGAGACGGTGAACAAGATGTCCTTACACAACCTCGCCACAGTCTTTGGCCCCACGTTGCTTCGGCCCTCAGAGAAGGAAAGCAAGCTCCCTGCTAACCCCAGCCAGCCCATCACCATGACTGACAGCTGGTCCCTGGAGGTCATGTCCCAGGTACAGGAAACAAGCTGTATGTAGTCCATTGTTGCTCTGCCTTGACACTTTGCCGACAGATGGCCTCAGCCTACTTCAGCATGAGCCATTCCCACCTCAACTACAGAGGCCTACCTGCTATTACTGAGAGGGCTAGGAAGGGCCCTGGCCACTTTGTTTGTTTGTTTGGTTTGGTTTTTCAAGACAGAGTTTCTCTGTGTAGCCCTGGCTGTCCTGGAACTCACTCTGTAGACCAGGCTGGCCTCGAATTCAGAAATCCACCTGCCTCTGCCTCCCAAGTGCTGGGATTAAAGGCGTGTGCCACCACCGCCCGGCTGTTTGTTTTTTTTTAAGATTTATTTATTTATTATATGTAAGTACACTGTAGCTGTCTTCAGACACCCCAGAAGAGGGCGTCAGATCTCTTTACGGATGGTTGTGAGCCACCATGTGGTTGCTGGGAATTGAACTCAGGACCTTCAGAAAAGCAAGTCAGTGCTCTTAACTGCTGAGCCATCTCTCCAGCCCCCCCCCCCCCTCCCCCCCCCCCTCCCCAGCTACTTTTATCCCCTCTGTACCTGGCTAGATCAACAGGGTCTCTTAGCACCTAAGTTGTGTGAGCCACGACAGGCTTCCCACCTGCAACCCTCTTACATGTTCACCTCTCCCTTCTCTGCGGGAACAGGTCCAAGTGTTGCTGTACTTCCTGCAGCTGGAGGCCATCCCTGCCCCCGACAGCAAGAGACAGAGCATCCTGTTTTCCACTGAAGTCTAAAAGCCTGGCGTCAGTCATCTCATTAAGAGGCCCACAGAATGACCTGGAAACCTGGGACAGGAGACCCCACCCACGGAGTGGGAATGAGACCCTCCCTGCGGTTTAAACGTAGCCATTCCGAAGCTCTGGGCTATATGCCAAGAGACAAGTACCCAAAGCAAAAAGCCAAGGGGCCTACAGGAATCCAGGTGTGTCTGCAAGCCCCAGGCTGGCCCCAGACTGTACCTTTCCCTTGTTGCCACCAGGGGGCACCCCAAGCCAGCCCATCTGCAAGCCTGCGGCCAAGGGAGAAGAGGCGGAGAAGAGAGTGTTTTTACGAATCTAATTTATCAGAGGTTTAAAAAAAAAAAAAAAAAATCTCTACTGGATCATTTGTTCCGATGCACCCTGTCTGGGGAATAGGGACACGGTCAGATCCCTTACTATTGTGTCTTGAATAAAAACTGTTGCTGCTTCCTGTTGTGGGGGGCCACAGCCATGTCCCTCTGTATAAGTGAGGGGAATGCCTTCACTCTCCCTGACTTAGAAATTCCACCGTCTGTGTGACAGGGTCTGAGACGCTGAGTCAGCACTGTAACGTCGTCAGCCCTCGCTGCTTGCTCTGTCTTCCCAGAAGGATGTCTGCATAGAACTAGGTCAGGCTCCTGTTCGCTGATACTCTCGGGTTGTTTTTTTTGTTTTGTTTTGTTTTGGCTCTTTATGCGCCTCTCAGGAGTGTGCTCCTCCTCCGCAGCCCAGAAGTGTCCAGGGACCTGGCATGGGGGAAGGAGACCCTAGTCATCACGCACCTTACGCTTCATTCTGTGGGGAGAGTGGCTGTGCCCACGGATCCTTACCGCCCGCCTGCCTGGCCGGCATCCGCACTCCCTTCTGGCTGTGATCTCTCTGGCCTGGCTCTGACCGCTGTCTCTGTCCCTAGTTGCCCCACCTAAGAGACCACTCCCTTTCCTTGCTCCCGACTGAGCAGACTCTGTCCCCTTTCTTAGCCCCGTCTCTACTCCAAAGCAGCAGCTTCCTCTAGTGGCTTGGTTTAATACTTTGATCCGAAATAATAGCTTTTGATACTTGAATATTTTTAAGTTTTATACATAGTTTCTAAATTTTTTTTTCCTAATGGATTCAGACACCTAAATAAGATATTAGAATGTACACCGTGGACGGGCCGTGTCCGGGTGGTGTTCCGTCTTCCTTTGGAGTCCCTTTCTGATGTCTCGGGCACATCAGAAAGAATGGGGAGAAGGTTAGGAAAGTCAGGCCTGCGGGTAGGAGCAACTGCCCCAAAGCAGATTGAAAGCTAGCCCACCTGCCGCCCTCCCACCTCAATCCCTGTCGCTCGGGCAGGAGTCAGGGTAGCAGTCTCCTACTGGCTACCCTAGTTATTAGCAAAAGAGAAAGGGGGGGGTGGACCACGGATTATCAACTCCATAAATCCTTGCATCATTTTTAAAAGGGTAGAATCCCACCCTTGGGAGGCAGAGGCAGAGGTGCCATGAGCTCAGGACCAGCCCTTGGCAGCAGCATGCTTAGCTGGACAGCCAAGACTACCGTGCAGGGCCAGCGTCCAGGGGCCTCGGAGTAGATGGGGAGAGAAGAAAAAAGCTGACAGGAGACTTGAATCCTGAGCTGCTCCTGCAGGAAGGCGTAATCTAGGGGTGTAGACTGCTTGTCCCGTGAGGACTCCTACACCCGGTCGCAGACTCCACGGCCCCTCCCATGTCTGGAAGGTGGGTGTGCCCACAGATGGCATCCACCAACCCCACAGCACGTGGGGATCCCCGAGGGGCAGAGCCATGTGTTCCCCTCCCGTCTGCTCTTGAACCTGCCTAAGGTATTGGGCAGGAAACAAGAGACCCTACAGGGTCTCTGTCTGCATACAGTATTTAGTTGACTTTTTTTTTTTTTCTCAGCAGAGCTACCCCACTGGTCTGCCCTTGAGCATATTTGGACCCAGTGGGATCCTCTAGTTTGGCTGCCCACCCCAATCTGAGTGATGGCTCTGAGCCTGTAAGGGGAGCACTGTTGAGAAAACCCAACACCCCCCCACACACACACCTCGATGTTGTTTCTGCACCCACCCCCACCCTGACCCCATTGTCTCTTGATTTGCATCTGTCACCTTGAACTGGAAAGCAATATATCAACGTGCCAATGTGCATTCCCTGGCCCATCCCCTGCCTCGGTTTCACTTTATTTATTTAGGTTATATGTGTTATTCGATGATAGAATGAGCATCCTGGTGTCGTTTCTAAGAAGTGCTCCTCCGCCATCGGCCATGGGAGCAGTGCCTGGGGCTGCCTGCCTCTTACCGCCTCACACCTCGCAGGCCTCTAAGCTGGCAAAGAAGATTCCGTGGCGTTGTCCAGGAGTGGGGCGTGACTCAGCTTTCCCTCTCTGCAGAGAGAATGATGGCCCCCGTCCGTTGTGACCCTCCCCCCACCAGGCATGGCTGCCAGACTCTAAAGGAAGATGCCTTCTTACCTTGGGTCCCGGGCACACTGGCCTTGGCTTTCCTGGCGGTAGCCTGGCCTCTGTGGTGGGTGGGTGGGTGGTCTCCTAGCAGCGAACCTGCTTTTGAGCTCAGCTGTCTGTACTACTCTGTGCCGGAAGGACCACGGACACTCTCATTAAAGTCTCCTGAGACTACTTCGGTGTGTGGTGGTTTCTAGTCGGTCGGTCGCCTCTTGAGTTTGAAAGCCCTTGCAGTTCCTGGGGCTTGGCAAAACTAGAACCCGCAAGCATAGGGAAGAACCAGTGTTACAGAGCTCTGGATGTCCAGTCAGGCCTTCGGTGCGGGAGGAGAGGTCTGCATGCACCACTGTGGGAAGTCCTGCTTGAGTGGAATTAGGTGGCCACAGGTAGGCGCCAGGCAGGTAGCTTCAAGGTACAGAGCAGCAGCTAAGTCCTCAGGCACAAGGACTAGTCTGGGCGAAGACCATTGCCTTGGCTAAGGATGAAGAAGAGAAGCCACTTGGGAAATGCAGTCTTGACCCCGCAAGTGGGAGAGACGGCAGTAAGGTGGTGGACCAGTCTTGCTTGTCTTGCTCGACCCTGCTTCTCCTCACCTATGCCCACATCCCTGTTTCAAGCCCCGTAGCCTGCTGGGATGGCAAGTTGAGGCAGCTAGACCCTGTATGTCACGCAGAGGAGGTGTTTGTCCTTAGCCACCTCTCTCTAACCTTGCCCTCGGAAGCCTGCCCAAATTACAGAGAAGCAGTACCTAGAGGCAACAGCATGACGTGTGGGGTCTTCTTTAATGGCGGCAGCTAGGGAAGCGCCTAGCCGTAACCAGCCAGCCAGCCATCACATTATCTTCAATAGCGCCTCTGTCAACTCACGGCCGCGCTCCCTAGAATAAGGATCGCTTGACAGAGGTGGCAGATGGCCAAGCATGGGGAACCTGGGCGGTGTGAAAATCACCGTCGTCACTGCCGATCGATGACGGTGCAAGGTTATGGGGTGTTAGGACGGACAGGGTCGCTCAGTAGATTCTCACTGCCCCACTAGGGACTCGGTGGAGTCACCCTGCATGACCAGAAGAGCTGCACCCTTACCCTTGGGTTCTGAGAAACCTCAGCAGCCATAACCCCAGGCCCACTCCAGAAGCACCTTGGACCCTACCCTTCCCAGAAAACTGCGCACAATGATGAAGACGGGCTCCTACTGGCACATGGCTCTGTCCGGCCCCTAAGAGGTTACACTGGTCTCTTACAGGGTCTGCCTGGCTCTGTTTGGAAGACTTACACGCGTTCATGGGTCTTTTGCATCTCTTACTAGGAGATGATTTTTCAGGCCAAAGCTGACTCCTCACCATGCGTCTCCACGGAAGGACCACAAGTGTCCAAACCCAGGCCAGTAATATGGCCTAGAGACAGGGTAGTTCACTGTGTCTCAAATCTGAAGTTACCAACGCATCCCTGATCCCTTGGAGCACCAGGTCTGAACCTGTAGGTCACAACTCCATTTGGGAAGGGTCAGGTGACCCGGTCACAGGGATCAGACATCCTGGATCTCAGATATTTACAATACAGTTCATGATTGGTAACAATACAATGCATAACATTTATGAAGTAGCAACAAGATCGTTTTATGGTTGGATAAACATACATGACAAACTGTATTAAAGGGTTGCAGTATTAGGAAGGTTGAGAAGCCCTCACATAGAGGATGTCTTAGTCAGGGTTTCTATTCCTGCACAAACATCATGACCATTGAAGCAAGTTGGGGAGAAAAGGGTTTATTCAGCTTACTTCCATATTGCTGTTGATCACCAGAGGAAGTCAGGACTGGAACTCAAGCAGGTCAGGAAGCAGGAGTTGACACAAAGGCCATGGAGAGATGTTCCTTACTGGCTTGCTTCTCCTGGCTTGCTCAGCCTGCTCTCTTATAGAACTCAAGACTTCCAGCCCAGAGATGGCACCTAGGACACACACAAGGGGCCCTACCCCCCTTGATCACTAATTGAGAAAATGCCCTACAGCTGGGTCTCATGGAGGCACTTCCCCAACTGAAGCTCCCTTCTCTGTGATAACTGCAGCCTGTGTCAAGTTGACACACAAAACCAGCCAGTACAGAGGAAAATGGAGTAAGCCCACTTACACACCTCAGACCCTGCCTGCGGGCAGATACTGGGATCTGCCTAGACTCTCTGTCCCCAAACATGCCAACTTTCTGCTGGGTGAGACCTCAACTACCATCCCTTGACCCAAACACAACGAGCAGCATTTATTAATGTGGGCCCACAGGCTGATATTTTCTACCCTCGTGGCCCATCAAATTCATGTAGACATCACAAAAGGACTTCTCGAGACTTCTCCCACCCCAGTGTCCCAGCGGCCTTAAAAGGAAGTTTCCCAAGGTCTGAAGATGGGCAATTGCAAATAGTTCTGGAAAGATAAACAGAAGAAAGACTGAGGGAGTAACTAAGTGCTCTTGAAGAGACCCAAATGGCTTTGGCAGGAGCAGTGCCCACTGGCCAGCAAGGGCTGGGACAAGGTCCTGCCAGGTGACAAGGAAGCTAATGGCGTTTGGCTCCATCCCATCTGGCCTAATGGGAGTGGGAGAGAGCTGACAAGTCATGGTCAGCTTCCAGGGAGAGCCCTGTACCATCCAGTTCTTACAGAACTGGCCAGTCAGGGATGGAACAAGGACAGGCATTCCCAGATGGGACACATCTCACTCATAACCAAATTAGAAAAGGCACCAGTTACTCGGAGAGGAAGTGGCGATAAGATCCCTAAACCCAGCAGCCTGCCCTGATGTCAAATGGTAGTAACATCCCACGAAAGGTCTCAGAGCGCCTCAGACCATGTCCCCAACTACAGAAGTACTTCAGTGACTTAATCTACATCCCCGTCCCGTGTATGGATTTTGGAAATGGCTTATCTGACTTGGGCTATCTAGCAAGACCATGTTTCAAAAAAAAAAAAAAAGAAAAGAAAAGAAAAGAAAAGAAAAGAAAAAGAAAGAAAAGATAGGCTGGTGAGATGGCTCAGCGGGTAAGAGCACTGTCTGCTCTTCCAAAGGTCATGAGTTCAAATCCCAGCAACCACATGGTGGCTCACAACCACCCATAAAGAAATCTGGCGCCCTCTTCTGGTGCGTCTGAAGACAGCGACAGTGTACTCGTTTATAATAATAAATCTTTAAAAAAAAAAAAAAATTACTTGTCAAGTATTGCCAAGATTGCAAGAGACACCGTGACTGGAGAGAGAGGCTGGGATCAGAATTCCACCCAGAGCCTTCCAAAAGGAAACCACCTGCCAAGAGATTAATTTGGCACTTCTGGCTTCTGGAGCTATGAGAGAAGGCAATCCTGGTGTTCTGGAGCCCTGAAGTTTATACCTTTGTAAGGCTGCCGCAGGAAACTGATATTGTCACACAACCGGGAAGTCAAAACACATCCGTCAGTCCTAGGGTCTGAACCCTAAGGGAGAGAGGCACAGAAGCCAGTGAGGCAGACGTAAGGGCCACTCCCCCCCTCACTTGGCAGTGATGCAGCAGAGCATTTGAGCGAAACTAAGGGCTCGCCAAACTGCTCTGGGGGCTTTGGCTGCCCCTCTGCACCACCGGCTGTGCCCACAAAAGCCCTAAGAAAGTGGAAAGCGCCTTCTGCTTGTCCTCTCCCCCCTCCCCCTTTGTCCTGGGCGTCCGGGTGTCCACGCCCTTCCTAGCTAGCCCCCAGTCCCATATCCATACCGGTTGGCACGGCCCCTCGGTATGTTCCGAATCCGCCCCCTTTGCCTCACACACAGCTCATGTCTAGCCTTCAGAAAGCATTAAAGAGTTGGAAATTTGGCTCTGGGATTTGGGGCTTGCCTAAGAAGCTGAGCCTGGGCCCCATCACCAGCACTACAAAGGGAAAAGAAGGGGGCAGGCGTTCACTAGGGCTACCCTCGGCTCTGCCGTCAGTGAACTCTACCTTGAAGTGGGAGATGTGTGTTGGTGTTTACCAGGGATCAAATCTAGCACCTCGCATATGCTAAGCGTAGGCCTTACCATTGGGCTACATCCTGAAGATAGATTTTTAAATTCAATTTTTGTTTTGTTTTGTTTGGTTTGGTTTTTCGAGACAGGGTTTCTCTATGTAGCCCTGGCTGTCCTGGAACTCACTCTGTAGACCAGGCTGGCCTCCAACTCAGAAATCCTCCTGCCTCTGCCTCCCAAGTGCTGGTATTAAAGATGTGAGTCACCACTGCCTGGCCCTTAAATTTAATTTTTAATAATGCATTAATGATAAAAAATAAGTTTCAT
The DNA here is from genome assembly GCA_019843815.1 of Montemys delectorum. Lineage (NCBI taxonomy): Eukaryota > Metazoa > Chordata > Mammalia > Rodentia > Muridae > Montemys > Montemys delectorum. The sequence continues at coordinate 8,763 of JADRCD010217064.1, forward strand.
TGTGACATTCTATACATGTATCTAATCTATAATAATCAAACCAATCTGTATCAATTCACCCTACATTGCGCTCTCTTGCACCCCCTCACCTATGATACCTTTCTCTTCCCAACTAGTTTCAACTCCATGAGTGTGTTGTATGTGTGTGTGTATGTGTGGTGAGAAGTGTGTATGTGGTGTGTGTGTATGTATGGTATGTATGCGTGTATATGTGGCATGTGTGTGATGTGTAAGTGTGGTGTGTGTGTGTGGTGTATATGTGTGCGATGTATAAGTGTGGCATGTGTATGTGTGTATGTGGTGTATATTATGGTGTGTGGTGTGTTGTGTGGTGTGTATGTGTGTGTGGTATGTTTTGTGGTGTGTATGTGTGGTGTTGTGATGTGTGTATTTGTGTATGTATGTGTGGTGTGTATTATGATGTGTGTGATATGTTTTGTGGTGTGTATGTGCGGTGTATGTATTTGTGTGTGTGTGTGTATGTGTGTGTGACTCGATGAGTTTAATTAGGGTTGCTCACAGGAACATGGGTAAGGGCTTATAAGCAGCAGTACTGGCAACTAGCCAGTGGTTACACCCCTCCCTGCTGCCTATAGATCCTCAAGAGAGGAATGGGAGCGTCATGAGGCCCTCTCCTGCTGCAAGCCTTAACTGCCTATAACTCCCCTTTCTAAGGCAGGTTGTGAGGCATGGTCTTGTGTAGGACTTCTGCAGATAATCATAGCCGCTATGAGTTTTGGGGTCTGTTGTTGTTGTTTGTTTTGTTTTTGAGACAGGGTTGCTCTGTGTAGCTCTGTTTGTCCTGAAACTAACTCTGTAGACAAGGCTGGCACACCGAACTCACAGAGATATACCTGCTTCTGCCTCCTGAGTGCTAGGATTCAAGGTGTGCTCCAGCACTGCCCGGCTTGCTATGAGTTCTTAAGTGTACTGGCTGTGCCGCATCAAGAAGATGGTGTTCAATTGTACTCTACGCCCTCCAGTGCTGCTCTCTACCCATCCGGTCTTAATGTTCTCTGAGCCTTGGAGGGGATGATACAGAACTGAGCATCCACCAGTAACTTATTCCCTGCACCTTGAGTAGTTAGCTCCGCAGTCATCCCTAAGATGGTCCGACCAAAGTTGAGATCAGAACTAACCTGTGAGAGTAAATATTGAGAGGGCCGTTGTGATGGGTGCAACATGGCCCAGCAGTCCGAGCCTTGCTGATAACTAAAGCTTGTAACCTCCCCAGCCCA
>JADRCD010217064.1:15000-45777 GCA_019843815.1 Montemys delectorum
TTATGGATGTAGTTATGTGGGTTTTTATCCAGATCTTCTGTGCTGTCCTAGGGATCTGCTGGTCTGGTTTGTGCCAGCACCGTGCTGTCTTTTTCTTACTATGACTCTCTAGCTTAACTTGAAATCAGGTATGGTGACGACACCAGCATTACTCTTTTTGCTCACAATGGCTTTCATTGTCCGGATGTGTTTAAAATTGCTCTCCTGTGCCTATGGGGAATGGTACCAGAATGTTGAGGGGCATTGCATTGAATCTGTAAGCCATTCTTCTCAGTGTAGCTGTTTTAACAGTATCAATTAGTGTTTTTCCCCAATTTCTTTTCTTTTCTCTTTTGTAAAGATTTATTTTATGTGGGTGAGTGCCTGTATGTAGGTGCACCATGTACTCTGTGCAGTACCCGTGGTGGCCAGAAGAGGGCATCAGATTCCTCAGGGACTAGCATATCATGACAGTTGCGAGCTGCCATGTGGGTGCTGGGAACTGAACCCCCGTCCTCTGTAAGAGCAGCAAATACTCTTAACCAGTGACTCATTGATCTAGCCCTTTCTCCAATTTCTTTCTTCAGTGATTTAGTCTTCATTGTAAAGGCCTTTCCACTTGGTAAGGTTTGTTCTAAGACATGGTGTGGGGATGATTATGAATGGGGTTTCCTTGTGATTTCTATTTTTGAATGTTTTTATTTTTACATAGGAAGCTACTATGTTTCCTATGTGTCCTATTTAGCTTTCTGTTGCTGTGGTAAGTGGCTCTGACTAAAACCAACTTAGAGGAGCAAAGGTTTTAATTTAAGCTTACAGTTTATAGTCTGTCATTAAGGGAAGTCAGGAACCTGGAGGTGGGAACCGATTCAGAGACCCTAGAGGAGTGCCACCCTGCCCAGTTCACTGTGGGCAGTTTGAAAAGTGCCAATGTCAGTTCTTCTTTGGGATCCAATAAAATCACCAGTGAATTCACCTTAGTCTGAGTTTCTTTTAGACAAAGATTTTTATTCTTTTATTTGTAGACCAGGCTGGCCTTGAACTCAGAAATCCACCTGCCTCTGCCTCCCAGGTGCTGGGATTAAAAGTGTGTGCCATCACTGCCCAGCTCAAGCTAACCTTTAACTCAATAGTTCTGCTAGCTTTCTACTTCTGCACATTGTACACACTGACTCTCCTAAGAGTCCCAATGTTCTGACTTAGTTTTACTAAGATTTTACATATTCTATACTTGTTTATCCAGGAACCACTTTTAAATGTTGTACGACTTCTTTCATAACTTCAATATTTTTTTCCTTTCTTGGGGTCCCAATGTTGGCTCTATTTTCTTTTCTTTCTTTCTTTCTTTTTTTTTTTTTTTTTTTGGTTTTGTTTTTCGAGACAGGGTTTCTCTGTGTAGTCCTGGCTGTCTTGGAACTCACTCTGTAGACCAGGCTGGTCTCAAACTCAGAAATCTGCCTGCTTCTGCCTCTCAAGTGCTAGGATTAAAGGCGTGTGCCACCACTGCCTGGCTCTATTTTATTTTCTAATAATTTCTTCAAACTTTCTTTGCAAGTCAAGCATTAATCTGGAACTACCATTGTGCAGTTATTACATTGTTTTTCAAAAGGAGAACACACAGCATGCACCCTGAGCCATTAGGACTGTGCTGTGTTGTGCCCCATGCCTCAATTTTTTAATTGTTTAAGAATCATTACATTGAGGAGCATCTAGTTTAACAGAATTCACCAGAGCAGAAGGAGAAAGAAGTAAGAAAGTCAGATGTAATAGAATAATTAATTATGCACACCAAGTCCAACTGAAAAACACTCACACACAAATGAAATCTATACAGCCATTGTCCAGGGCTAAGGTTGGGAGAAATGGGAACAACTGTTTTTTTTGGGTAACTCATTCTTTAATCTGGAAATACCATTAAAGAGCTGCCACAGGCTATTGAGATGTCTCAATCCCAGCCTCCTGCAGGCAGTCCCTTATTTCAGATGGCAGGTCCCCTGGAGGAATGTGTTTCCTGCTTCTCGGGGTCCCAGATGCCATCCTTTTCTACAAGGAGCTGCTGCAGGCTTCTGAGATGTCTCTGGCCTACTGTAGGCAGTCCCTGTCATTGTATGCTGTTCCCAGCACTGGCCCAGTAGTCACATGAGGTTTCTATTTCTCCTTTCATTATGACAGATAGCTTTGCTGGGTATAATAATCTCGGATGACATAGCTTTGCTGGGTATAGGAGTCTGGGTTGGCATTGTCCTCTTTTAGAACCTAAAATAGCTCATTCCAAACAATCCTGGCTTTAAAAGTTTCTATCAGGAAATCTGCTGTAATTCTGAAGGGCCTTTCTTTCTGTGTGAGGTTATTCTTCTCACTTGCCATTTTCAACATGCTTTCTTTGTTCTGTATATTTACTTGCTTAATTATAGTATAAAGAGGGGGAAATCTTTTGTGGTCTTGTCTGTTTGGTATTTTAAATCTTTCCTGTATCTGGAGTGACATCTTTGCACCTTTTTTCAGCTATGAACTTGTTGAAATTGTTTCTATACCTTTAGAATGAAATTCTATTGCCCCCTTACCAATGATCCTTAGATTTGGTCTTTTCATAGTGTCCCTAGTGTCCACTCATATAATCTATACAATATAAAATTCCACTCACATCATCTTATTAATTTATTTTGTCCTTCTTTTGATTCCTCTACTCTGTCTTCAGACTTGGATAATTGTTCTTTCTATGAATGAAGCTTTTCAGTATTTCAGCGTGGTTTTTCTTCAGTATGTTTCTTTATTGTCCCAGTCCACATCTTGTATCAACTTCCTATTTCATTCACCTGTGTTTTATGTTCTCTTGAAATTCATTCAGGATTTTATTCTTTTATTTCTTTAAAATTATTTCTAATTTTTCTTCTGAGTTATTGATCTGAGATTTTATCTAATTTACCCTCACTGAAGGCCATTACTGTGGGATTGGTAATTTTTGAAACGGGGAGTATTATTTTGGATTTTCATGCTCTTTATATTATTAACACATTCGGATTTATGCATCTGGGGTTATTTTAGTGCTCCAGTTTTTTTTTTCATCAGCCATAGTCTTTCATTTGAAGTATTTGCAATGTTTAAGTAAGGATAGGATAGGATAGAGTTAAGGTGAAGAAATTACACCCTGTCTAGGAACTGTATGTGCCTAGTGTGATCTCTACCAAAATAGACCGTTAATTGTAGAAGCTACCACAGTTGCTGGATATGCCCATGATGCAAATGTCCTACTAGCTAATTAACAATAGTCCCTTTGATTTTTTTCTAACATTTAATTCTTCATTGTGTATGCATGTGAATTCCTCATATATGTCTACCATGTTTGTGTGTGTCTGTGTGTGTGTGTGTGTGTAGAGGTCATAGAACAACTTGTGGAAGCTGTTCTCTCCGTTCTTCATGTCAGTTCTGGGGACTGAACTCGGGTCATCAAGTTTGGCAGCAAGCACCCTTACCTATTGAGCCATCTTACAGGTCCTCATTTTTGGAGTGTGTTTCTAGCACACCTGTGTGAAAGGGCAGTGTAACTATCAAATCCCTCCCTGGCCTGGTTCAGCTCAGCTCTGTTTGGCGCTGTGTGTAGGAGAAGCAAGTGGGAGCTCTTGGCTTCAGAAGAAGCATTCTCAGTGTTCCATGGTGCCAGTGTGTAGGAAGTGAGGCAAGTTGTTGGTGGTTTCAGGGACCTCAGACTGTCTGGGCTCTGCTCCAAGCTTCTACTTCTACTCCTCCAGGATGGATGTGGTGAGAAGAAGGACTTCCTGGGTGGCCTTCACTGATGCAGCTTAGTTTGATTGGGTTCTGATTTGTTCTAATCCATAGTAGCATCTACCTACTTCCTCACAGATATCTCACTTGGCTTAGGTAAATTCATTTACAGATAATTTTTTCTCATGCAGGAAAAGAGGTTATTGTGTGTTCTCTTGTACGTTTTCTCTCCCCCCAAAATTGTCATGGATAAGGCTCTTAATCCACCATCTTACCTTGAAGGATACTTAAAGAGATGAAAGAGGGACTGAAGATGTGGCTTAATGGCAGGATATTTGCCTACTGTACATAAAGACATATGTTTGATCCATAGCAACTCAGGGATCATTATCCAAGAGCATGTGGGTGCATGGAGAACCTTATAGTGCTTCAGAAGGGATCATTATTCAAGAGCATGTAGGTACATGAAGGACCTTAAGGTGGTTCAGAAGGGATCATTATCTAAGAGCATGTAGGTACATGGAGACCCTTAAGGTGGTTCAGAATCCCCATGAAATGCAAATACAAGAAGCCAACTGTTATTTATGGGTCTGAACACAGAACTCAGAGGTCAAGGTTGAGGTCTGCATTTTGATGTATGGTTCTGAGCTCCACATTAAAAAAAAAAAATAAGAGTATAGGGCTGGCTAGATGGCTCAGCGGGTAAGAGCACTGACTGTTCTTCCGAAGGTCCTGAGTTCAAATCCCAGAAACCACATAGTGGCTCACAACCACCCGTAATGAGATCTGACGCCCTCTTCTGGTGTGTCTGAAGACAGCTACAGTGTACTTATGTGTAATAATAAATAAACCTTTGGGCCGGAGCAAGCAGGGACAGAGCGAGCGGAGTTGACCTGAGCGAAAGGGACCATCGGGAGCGAGCAGAGGTCCTAAAAACTCAATTCCCAACAACTACATGAAGGCTCCCAACCATCTGTACAGCTTCAGTGTACTCACATGCATAAAATAAATAAATAAATCTTAAAAAAAGAAAGACAAGTATAAATGAAGACCTATATACAAGCTAGTAGATATACCCAAAAGCTCCAGGAACATTGCTTGAGTCCCCCTGGATCATTATTCCTTTCCCATGAAATGTGTACATTTCACCGTGAAATGTATATAGTTGGTTTCCTTCGTTCATTGTTTTTTTCATTTGTGTATGTGGTCCCTGGGTATGTTAACCATCTTTCTGTTACTGTAACAAATATCAGAGATAATTTAGGAGACTTTGCCTCATGATTTCAGAGTTTTCACCCCATGGTTAGCTTTGTCCTATCTCTTTGAGTCTACAAAGAAGGCAGTGCATCCTCCCCATGGAGGCACATGGTGGAAGAGAGTTCACACCTAAAGCCAACGGCAAAGATAAGAGGAAGGGAAGAGAATCCCACAGGCCCCTCGGAAGATGTACCCCCCCGCCCCAATAACGTAAGCACCTCGGACACAGGTCCCATCTCTTAAAGGTTCTACCACCTCTCTGTAACACCAACCTGAGATTTTAGACTCAAAGCCTGGGCTCTGGTGGCTCTAACAAGCCAGGCTCAGCCACCCATCCTCAATATACCAATTCAAAGGAGGGTCAAGCAACCCTGCCAAGTCCATATTTGGCGCCCTGGCATGAGGTTTAGGGTTAAAAAGAGGGCAAGGGGTATGCATCACTAAGTAGCTCTATCTTTTTTTTTTAAGATTTATTTATTTATTTTATGTATATGAGTACACACTATAGCTTTACAGATAGTTATGAGCCTTCATCTGGTTGTTGGGAATTGACTTTTGGGACCTTTGCTTGCTCCGGTAGACCCCACTTGCTCAGTCCCTGCTCGTAACCGCCCAAAGATTGATTGATTGATTGATTGATTGATTGATTGATTTAGGTTTTTCGAGACAGGGTTTTTCTGTATAGCCCTGGCTGTCCTGGAACTCACTCTGTAGACCAGGTTGGCCTCTGCCTCCCAAGTGCTGAGATTAAAGGCGTGCGCCACCACCGCTCAGCCAAAGATTTATTTATTATTATACATAAGTACATTGTAGCTGACTCCAAACGCACCAGAAGAGGGCATTGGATCCCATGACAGGTGGTTGTGAGTCACCTTGTGGTTGCTGGGAATTGAACTCAGGACCTTTGGAAGAACAGTCGGTGCTCTTACCCGCTGAGCCATCTCCCCAGCCCTAAGCAGCCCTATCTAAGTGTGCCTCACTTGTTACAGAGCCATCAGTCAGGTGTAGATGCAATAGAAAATGGATTGAACCAAGTACTTCATGTAGTATAGCTTCCACCACTGGGACAGAGCTGGCACTGAGTGGGAGTCTGTCCCTAGACCAGAGGGAGATGTAGACCTTTGTGGATCTCCAAGGAAAGGTGAACAAGCTGTCTTAGTTGGGTTTCTATTGCTGTGAAAAGGTGCCATGACCACAGCAACTCCTTTTTCTAAAGATTTATTTATTTTAGATCTATGAGTACACTGTAGCTGTCTTCAGACGCACCAGAAGAGGGCATCGGATCCCATGACTGGTGGTTGTGAGCCTCCATGTGGTTGCTGGGAATTGAACTTAGGACCTCTGGAAGAGCAGTCAGTGCTTTTAACCACTGAGCCATCTCTCCAGCCCCACAGCCACTCTTGCAAAGGATAACATTTAATTAAGGGCTGGCTTACAGTTCAGAGGTTCAGTCTATTATGGTGTTAGCAGGAAGCCTGGCGCCATGCAGACAGATGTGGTGCTAGAGAGGTAGCTGAGACTTTTACATCTGGATCTGCAGGCAAGCAAGATAGATAGATAGATAGATAGATAGATAGATAGATAGATAGATAGATAGATAGATAGACAAAGACAGACACACACAGAGAGACAGACAGACAGAGAGACAGGGAGACAGACAGACAGTCAGACAGACAGACAGACAGACAGACAGACAGAGAGACAGACGGACGGACGGACGGACAGACAGACAGACAGACAGACAGACAGAGGCAGACATGGAGCCTAGCTTGAGCATCTGAAACTTCAAAGCCCACCTCCAGTGACAACTTCCTTCAACAAGGCTACACCTAGCCGGGCAGCGGTGGCGCACGCCTTTAGTCCCAGCACTTGGGAAGCAGAGGCAGGCAGATTTCTGAGTTCGAAGCTAGCCTGGTCTACAGAGTGAGTTCCAGGACAGCCAGGGCTACACAGAGAAAACCTGTCTCAATAAAACAAACAAACAAACAAAAAAACCAACAAAACAAGGCCACACCTACTCCAACAGGTCCTCCGGATGCTGCGGCTCCCTATGAGCCTATGGGAGCCATTTTCATTTTAAACCAGTCCAAAGCCTTTATCATCTTGCCAGAAGAACTTCAGGGGCTTACGATCCTGTGGAGTAAAACTTGAGGTCTCCAGGTACTCAATGCCACTGCCTGCCACTGCTGCTGCCCCAGCAGCCAAAGCTGTCTTGTCTGTGGGTCTCTGAAAAGTAACCCAGGAAACTGTTGTCCTAAGCTAATCAGAGGCTTCCTCACCACAAGGCTGGTGGGGAAATAATAGACTGCACAATCGTGTAACCTCTAGAATTAGTGGTTTTGTTTTGTTTTTTGTTTTTGTTTTTCTAGACAGTTTCTCTGTGTAGCCTTGGCTATCCTGGAACTTGCTCTGTAGACCAGGCTGGCCTCCAACTCACAGAGATCTACCTCCCTCTGCCTCCCGAGTGCTGGCATTAAAGACATATACCCCCAGTGGCCTGGCTAGAAATTAGTGATTTTTTTGTTTGTTTGTTTTTCGAGACATAGTTTCTTCCTGTAGCCCTGGCTGTCCTGGAACTCACTCTGTAGACCAGGCTGGCCTCAAACTCAGAAATCCGCCTGCCTCTGCCTCCCAAGTGCCACCCAAGTCGCCACCATGCCCAGTCGACTCCAAGAAAGTAAAGCTAGCATGTTTAGCCTTTCTGCTGGTAACATGAAGATTTCTCATCTCTTTGAGCCATGAGAGAGGATGGACATACTGCCCTGAGTTGTCCTGTCTCCCTCTAGGCTGCCTGTAGCTGACTGGGCACTTCAAGGAGTCTGTTTCATCTCAGCTCACAGCTGCTGGGTCTGAGGCCAAACAGCTCATCCCCATGCTGAGACACTTCCTCCCTTGGCTGAACTTGTGTATTTCCCAGGACCCAAAGTTCCACTCTCTTCTGGGAGAACAGGTCAAGAATCCCAGGCCAGTGACCTGCCACTCAGACCTGATTGCTTGATAGTGCTTTGGAACAGTTGTTCCCTGATGACAACTTGGCCTGCAGCCCTAACAGGTTCCAGTTCCTCCAGCCATGGTGTGGAGGTGGAGGTAGCCAGGGCCCAAGAGTCTTAGTCACAGAGGGGTGGATGTGACAGACAGTACATGGTTCTGAGTGGGAAAACAGAGACACCGCCGTAGTGGCCCATTCTTGAGTTGTGGTGTTTGGCATATTTCAGCGGTAGGGATGTAGGACAGGGCCAGCGGGGCCTGATGGGAGAGGAGATGTCAACCTCTGATTTTGGGGGTGCTCTCAGTCCATGAGTGGAGCTATGGCGATACCCAAATACTGGTATTTACACGCTGGGTGATGGAAGGGTCTCGACCCTTGCGCAGGCAGTAAGCTGCCTGTCTCCTCAGGACTGGGCTTTTCTGTAGGTTTCTTCTTGGCTTGTGGCCTATGAGAGATGAGGAAGGTACAGAAGTGACTGGGAAGGAAGGTGTAATCGATGGCAGCCCTGAGGGTCAGCTCACAGCGGCGGCGGAGGAACTTGGGTGGTTCCGCGCCCCATCCTTGGACCACACGTCGCTTGATGGAATCACACATCTCGAGACTTCCCAATCGCCCCCAACACATTTTCCTTCACTTCCTTGCTCTTTTTCTCAGCATCCATGCTAGCCAACGTGCTCTCCCTTTGAAACACCTCACCTGCAGAATCCCACCGACTACAGCTTAGCAGCAGGTATCATCTGGCTGCTGACCCAGGCAGAGAAGTCCTTAGGGACTGGAGCATTGGCCAAAACTATTAACTGCCCCTTCCCAGCTCTGGGTCCTGACTCTGGTCCTCGAGAAATATCTACTCAGCCACCTTTGGCTTGGCATGTCGGAGACCCCGAGCTGGGTCCCCAGCAAAACTAATACACTTTACAAAATACAAGTATGCTCACAGGACTTTTCAAAAGTCAACTTTGTAGGTTGGCATACAAAGTAATGTGTAGTAAGCTGAGAGCCGCACCTGGTAATGGCGCCGGCGGGAGTGTACATCCCGAGAAAAACAACTCCTTATTTGGGCATGAGGTGGTGCGATTGTCCGGCAAGATCTGGTGACCAAACAGGGACCTATGGAGAGATGATACGTGGCTTTCGATGATTGGCATGCACTAGTGCTTATAAGCCCGAACCCAGCCGGGGTCGGGGTCACTGCCTGGAAAGAAGCAACTCCTGATTAAACTGCCTTGAGAAGGAACCTGGTTGTCCTGTGTTTGCTTCCCTGCTGGTTGGGGACTGCGCCAGACAGTAATGGAGTTTATGACTTTGTTATATGTATATATCATTATATTTTGTTGTCAGTGCCCCTGCCCCCACGGGTCTGCCCAGTTTACATCTCCTGAGGCTGAGGATTCAGATACGCACGGTCCATGCCCAGTTTTTCATGAACCGAACAAATACTGGATTCTTGGCCTTCCATCGGGAGATAGCCATTGCTGGACTAGTCAGACCTTAACCTGTAAGCCTAAATTATATATAGTATATGTAGCCGTCCAGCAGCCATGGATGAACTGGGTTTACCTGAAAGGGGGGGGGGGGCTGGGGCTGGAAATGAAAAGGACGGGGTGTGAGAGAAGGATGAAGCCAAGACAAAGGTTCTGATCCAGGCTTCAAGTTTAAAATTCAGCACTGTGTTTAAATAGGGAGGGCCTGCATACCCATCCTTTGTTTTAGCTGGGTTGTGTTGCAAAGCAAGGTCAGCGGGGCGGGCAGTTGATTGTTCTAAGTGTCTGTAGGAAGTTGCCCTTGGGTCAACTGTCTTAAAAAAAGAAAGAAAGAAAAAAAGAAAGAAAGAAAGAAAGAAAGAAAGAAAGAAAGAAAAGATATGTTCTATAGCTTAAGAGATTAGGATCTGGTGTGATGATCCTGGTCATGCAGATAGCATTGAGGTCACCAGCACATGAGACATCTCCCCTAAGGATGGGTTCTATCACTGGGAAGCAATGTTCAAGATAAAAGCCTAGAGAGGAAGAGTCTGGGATAAAATTAATAGTCTGGGAAACTTGGGTGTGCCTGGCTCTACAGATAGCAAAGGTCACAGGGCTCTTAACAGCATCCACTCCTAGCCCTCTGCGTAGAAAAGAAGTATCTGCATCCTTTCCAAAAGGGACAAGCCTTCATGTTTATCTTAGCATTCCTGTTCTCCCTCATGCTTAACTGGGAGCACTAGGACTTCATGGCCTCTCTACATCACGGGGTTAGAAAGGTTGGAACGAGACACAAGAGTGCCAGCCGGCATGAGGCCTTGAGCTAGCGGATCAAAAGCGCCCCTGGTGGTTGGTGCAGTAGATGACTGCTGCCCTCAGAGGCAAGTGGATAGTCTGAGAGAATTTGTGTTTTAGATATAGGAGTCCCCTGCAAAGTGAGGGAGTTTCTCTCTCTGGCTCAAATAGGGCTGAATGTATATGTGTACTTGGAGAAAGTATACATAGTAACCTTTTAGTTCTGTGCTAGTAGTGTGCCAGGTAAGAGCAAGAAGTTCTGCCTGTTCTGAGCTGATCCGTAACGGGAGAGACTGGGCTTCTAGGGTGGTGTGTCCTGGGACAAATGAAGTACTGGACGGGGACAGGTGACTAAAAGGAAACCAAAGAGTGGAGAAGATCAAATAGGAGTAGGGGTCTTCTGGAAGACCCTGTAGAAGAAGGGTGGTTGAATTAGGAGTTTTACACCATTGTGGGGTCATGGGGAGCTGGAGTCTCAGTAGCTAAGAGCACTTGTTGCTCTTACAGAGAACCTGAGTTCAGTTCTAGGCATTTATGACATTTTGTTACCACCTCAGTAACTTCAGTCCCAAGGAATCAGATGCTTCCTTCCGACCTCTGTGGGTACCCCACATGAACATGGGGCACACCTGGCATGCATGTGATGCGCATACACACACACACACACACAGAGGCCAAATCCTCATAACTGTAAAATGAAATAAGTAAATTCAAAAACAATTTTTAAGTGAAAGGTTATAGGGAGGTTTTGTATAGACTGCTTTCGTGTCTGTTGCCTGCAAGAGGGAGGGAGGGAGGGAGGGGGTAACTTTTGAGTTCAAAGACACCATGGAAGGCAGAGACAGGAAGGAGTTGATAGTGTCCGTTTGAAGGCTTTCTATCATTAAGAGGTAGGCAACCCTAAGCAAGAAGGTCAACCCTGTGCCGCTAAGTCTAAGCGTTTAGACCCATAGGCTATTGCTTTGGTTGAATCGCCACAAAAAAGGACAAAGACCTAAGGCTCGGTTCTGAGAGCTTTGTCCAAACTAGGTGAACGTTCTAGTGGGGGGTTGGGAACCCTAAAGCAAGAAGGTTCAGAAAGGCCTCTTGGAGGTTGGAACTTGAGGGCAGGATGGGTTAGAAGGGCTCCGGACATTCTCGAAGAGGAGGAGTAGGTTAATAAATAGGTTTAGCTAAGTTCCCAAAGTTGGGGGTGTGAATATAAATGCTACCTACCAGGCCCAGAGAAATGAGAGAGAGTCCCATTTAGCTTGGAGACTTTTGTCCTGGATTAGAGCTTTGTTAACTTTGAGTTATGTTCGAGAAACACGGGGTCAGGATGAGGCCAAGGTAGCTTTCTTAGAAGGATGCCATCTAGGGCACAAAATGGCATATCAATATTCTTGGGCAGCCAGAAAAGTAAGGAAGGTAGAGATGTGTTAAAGAGATAGATCATAAGAGGGGCTTCCGCCACTTTAAGGCTTAGCCAGTTCTGAGTAAGGGCCTGGCTCAACAGATGAGAGCTATTGAGAACTCTTTTGGGAGTGACTGTCCAGGTACGCTGAGTGGGCATTTGGGTGTCAAGGACTGCTCAGATAAATGCGAAAGCATTTTGACAAGATGAATGGAGAGGAATAATAAAGTGATTCCAAGGTCCAGGTTGAGGCATGGAGGTGGGAGAAGGAATATGGAATACAGAGGAATAAAGGTCAGAGACCACCAAGTGGTTAGGAATGGCAGCTTTGTTAATTGGGTGTAAACCTTGAAGTGTTGTGTGGGAAGAGTGGAGTAGCTATAAAATTCAGGCTTTGAAGAGTCTGATAATTACAGGTTTAAGTCTCTCCTGATCCCCTGGAAGTGAGTGAATATAGAGCTTGACCCATAAAGGTGGAGAGACCCCATGGTTCGATGTGTATGGTGGTGAGCAAGGGCTTAGAAGGGGTTCCAGGATGACTGCATGGTAAGAGAGGCCAAGAGCTAAGTCTGCATGACAGAGTAGTAAAAAGAAGGCTGCTTCCCTGGGGCTTTGTGATGGAAAGATTAGAGAGAGAGAGAGATGCAACTTTTCCTGAATGTCATGTTCCAGAAGGGTCAAGATGGCTAGGAGTGACCAGGGAAGAATGGGACAGGGAACAGGATGCACAGATAGTAATGGGCCTGTCTGTCTGGGTTTGGATGGAATGCCTTCCAGCTCAAGGAATCACGGTAAAAAAGGGACTAATTCTTACCAGCTAGTGACGGTGTTATCCTGGGCTGGATAGAAGTCATGGTGGGTGGGAGGGAGCAGCGACCTGTCGGGTGGTAGCAGTTGTCACTCCCAACAATCCATGTATCCTGAGGAGTCTGGTGTTTAGGGCCTAGCAAGAACGGAAGAGTGAGGACTAGCCTCTTTCTTAGGACAGCCTGACTTCCAGTGTCCTTTTCGCCCACACAGAGATCAGGGGTAGGGCCTAGGGTATAGACTGACTTGTGTTCTTGCCCCGTGGTCCATTTGGCTACCTTTAAAGCAGCCTAGGGGTCTAGCCCTAGGCTAGAGGGGAAGGTCTTACTCCTACCTTGTGGTGAACCTTGGAGTAAGGCTGCTACCAGGGTTTAATATTTCACCTGATCTTCTTTTTGATTTATTTATTTTATGTATATGAGTACACGGTTGCTCTCTTCAGAAAAGGGCATCAGATCCCATGACAGATGGTTGTGAGCTGCCACATGGGTGCTGGGAATTGAACTCAGGACCTCTGGAAGAGCAGCCAGTGTTCTTAACCCCTGAGTGAGTCATCTCTCCAGCCCCTTGTTTAAGGTTTTAACATTTCAGATCCTTCTGTTAGCATGTTAGCATTTCTTCTAGGCTCCGCCCAACACTTACCTAGCAACAGCCTGGTTTGCTATAAAATGACTGTTTGGCCCCTCGTACCGTCTCTCTGATCTTTTCTCTCTCTCTGACCCCTCTCCCTCTCTCTCTCTCTGTCCTTCTCTGTCCCTCTCTGTCCCTCTCTGTCCCCTCTCCTTCTCTGCCTCTTCTCCCTTCTCAATCCCCCTTCCTAGGCCCCCAAATAAACTTTCTTTAAAACTGGACCTGTTGTATGATTGGTTCCTCAGAGGGAGATGCCTCAGCCTGGGCTCGTTAAGGAACCTCCTCTCACAGCATCATATAGCATTTTAAACACGTCACCTTCCGTCTGCTATGGCAGACCTTAAAGGCCACTTCTGTAAGATCCTGCAGTCTTGTCTTCTTCCCCTCCTACCCCCCCCCCCCCCCCCCCTTTCTTTTTTTGAGACAGGGTTTCTCTATGTAACAGCCCTGGCTGTCCTGGCACTCACTCTGAAGACCAGGCTGCCATTGAACTCACAGAGATCTGCCCCCTTCTGCTTCCCGAGTGCTGGGCCTAAAGGCGAGCACCGCCACACCCAGCCATGTCTTTGAGCCTGTTTCCTACTACCAGTTTACCAACTGAAAGCTAGGATGAAGGTGTTGTTCTAATTTCCCCACCGTCACTTACTGTCACTCAAGGTCAGGTTGGATATTTAGTTTCTGATAAGTGTTAGGCCCAAAGCACTTACTGCCACCCCCACCCCACCACCCCAAGACTTCTGTTTATCAGGAGACTCCCATAAATTACCAGGAACCTCCCTCAGTCCAACCCAAAGGTCGACTACTACAGGCAAGGACTCTAGTTCCGGTTCAATCTGAACAGCCTATATTAGCTCACAGGCCAAACCCTGCTGGCTCTCCTACAATAAAATCTGCTTGCTTTTCCACCATTTCCCTCTTCTCTCTGCCCCCCTGGAAGATATCCTTGACAGTTTGATTCCCCAACAAACCATTCTTGGTTTTTTTTTTTGTTTGTTTTGTTTTTTTTGTTTTTTTTTTTAAGATTTATTAATTTATTTTATGTGAGTACACTGTAGCTGTTTTTCCAGACGCACCAGAAGAGGGCGTCAGATCTCATTACAGATGGTTGTGAGCCACCATGTGGTTGCTGGGATTTGAACTCAGGACCTTTGGAAGAGCAGTCAGTGCTCCTAACCACTGAGCCATCTCTCCAGCCCTCTCCAGCCCCCAAACCATTCTTTCTACCCATGGAGAGGTCTTGTGTGTGGTTTCACCGCACCCTCGAATACAATACATGAGAGAGATAGAAGGCTGGGTTTTTTTGTTTTTTTTTTGGTTTTTTGAGACAGGGTTTCTCTGTGTAGCCCTGGCTGTCCTGGAACTCACTCTGTAGACCAGGCTGGCCTTGAACTCAGAAATCCACCCACCTCTGCCTCCCAAGTGCTAGGATTAAAGGCGTGTGCCACCACTGCCTGGCTGAAGGCTGTTTTTTCATAGACTGCCTGGATAATTGCTTTGATTTGGTCAAGATTGGCCACCTTAAAGGCTGCCACCTGCCTGCCTGCCTACATGTCACCTTCCTGCCACGAGGCAAATAATCACAAGACCTTATCTGTGGAGATCATCTGAGTTGGATTGTATTTCAGTGAAGATGGGTGTATGGAACTGACAGAGCACCCACTGTAGTGTGATATCTATCTCGGACTTGAGTCGTGTTGGCTGGTACCTGAGCTGCCCTCTAGATACACCCCTGTCCTTGGGAGACACTGTGGAGGTCAGGGTGACACAAGTGTCAGGTCTGGTTAGGTTTAAGGACTAGGTATTAAATATTGAACACTGTTGCGATAGAAATTGGTGTTAGACAAGAAGCCCAAACATTTATTTACTCGAGAGAGACCAGTGAGGTGGGGAAGGGGACATGGGCACACATGGGGGCCTCAGGCCCAGCAACCTTGTGGAGTGGAAGAATTCAAGTGTTATGTGGGGGTAAAGGGAGGGGCAGGGAAAGGTTTGATAGAGGGATAGAAGGTGGGTTAAAGGCTGAGGCCAGACCTGGGGAGGATGGTCTGGCTGGATAGAGAGAGGCGAGGACTGGAGATATATCTAGATGGGTAAGAATTTTGTTAAAAGATACGCTAAAATGACATTGGTCATTAAAAAGATTTAAAAGTCCAATAGGCTGAACTATAAAACTAATAATTTAAAATGTACCACCTGGGAATGATTTAACAATCTACGATGAGAAGGTTCATTTAAACAGTTAACTCTGAGCTGGGCAGTGGTGGCGCACACCTTTAATCCCAGCACTTGGGAGGCAGAGGCGGGTGGATTTCTGAGTTCGAGGCCAGCCTGGTCTACAGAGTGAGTTCCAGGACAGCCAGGGCTATACAGAGAAACCTTGTCTCGAAAAAACAAACAAACAAAAAAACCCAAAAAACCAAAAACCAGAAACAAACAAACAAAAGAATGAATTTAGTGAATGAATACTCTAATGTATGTTTACCATACATTTGTACAAGGATTGTGGCTTTACTTTCTGAAAATGATCCCTAAGTTTTGTAGTCCTGCAGTAGAAAACCACATTGGTAGCATGTCTGAGGTTCTGGGTTCAATTCTGAGTACCAAAATAGTATGAAATAAAAATAATCAAACCACTAAAAATAATGTTGCTGGGGTTTTAGGGGAGGATAGCTGGTTAAGGGATAAAGAGGCCGTAGAAAGTAAATGCTGGGGGCTTGGAGAGATGGCTGAGTGGTTAAGAGCACTGACTGCTCTTCCATAGGTCCTGAGTTCAATTCCCCGGAACCACATGGTGGCTCACAACCATCTGTAATGGGATCTGATGCCCTCTTCTGGGGTGTCTGAAGACAGTGCGGGTGTACTTAGATATGGTAATAAATAAATCTTTGGGCCAGGAATGAGCAACCTCCATTCCAGCAACCGCATGATGGCTCACCACCATCAGTACAGCTACAGTGTACTCATATACATTAAATGAATACATGAATCTTTAAAAGAAAAAAAAAAGCAAATGGTCCATTTAGCCTCCTAGTTATGAGTAATAGCAAGTCCCGGGGTTACTTCTGGCCCTGCCATTTGCTTGCTGGCTTGTGGTCTTGGGTAAAAGACACATTTCTCTTTTTTTATTTTTTTTGAGACAGAGTTTCTCTGTGTAGACCCTGGCTGTCCTGGAACTCACTCTGTAGACCCTGCTGGCTCCCTACTCAGAGCTCTGCCTGCCTCTGACTTCTAAATGCTGGGATTAAAGGTGTGCGCCACTACTGCCTGGCTCACCGGCAAACCTCAACTTTGGCTTCAAAAAATGTCTACCTGGGTGGTGGTATTTGGATCAAAATGGTTGAGTTGTTTTTGAATGACAAATACCTAAACAGACGGGGCATCAATACCCACTATTTATTTATTTATTTATTTATTTATCTATCTATCTATTTTAGTATAGAATAGAGTTTAGTTAGGTGATGGGGAGGAGAGTTGAGGGAGTAGAGACAGAGAAAGACAAAGAGAAAGAGAGAGAGGGAGAGCGAGGAGGAGTAGAGACTGGCCTTGAGCCTGTGGAAAGAGACGGGGGAGGGGAATGGACGAAGAGAAGAGTAGAAGAGAAGAGAGTAAAAGCAATACCCACTTATTTACACTTACTGCACAAATGGAGGTCCAGGCTTCTGGGTAATGTGGTAAGGCCTGCTTAGGTGCTAACCCTATTTGATCTCCATAGCGATTCATAACAGCGTATGTTTTTGTAGCAGGAAAACTAGAAAGCAAAGGGCCTATTATGTAATGCTGCCAAGGTTCAAAGGCAGGCTTTTTGGCTCAAAGTACTAACGCATTATGGCTCTGCTGATTTAGAAGGAAAACTTAAAGGTCAAGAGGTACAATATGGTGCCACCTGTGTATAAAGGTAGCAAAGTAGTAAGTATCATGATTTAAATATTTGCTTCTGTTCATAAATCATGTCAAAGGATATTGAGGAGTGGAAAATAGCTGTATTTGGGGAATTGAAGGGTACTGAATATGTTGAAATGGTGGTTTTTAAATTTTGTTTTCCTTCTTTCTTTCTTTTATTTTTAAAGATTTATTTTATTTATGTGAGTACACTGTCTCTGTCTTTGGACGCACCAGAAGAGGGCGTCAGATCTCATTACAGGTGGTTGTGAGCCACCACGTGGTTGCTGGGAATTGAACTCAGAACCTCTGGAAGAGCAGTCAGTGCTCTTAACTGCTGAGCCATCTCTCCAGCCAAGATTTTTGAATTTTAAGCATGTACATTTTATTGGAAATGCATCCAGAGATATTTATTTATTATTTATTTATTTATTTATTTATTTATCGGAGGCTGGAGAGATGGCTCAGCGGTTAAGAGCACTGGCTGCTCTTCTAGAGGTCCTGAGTTCCCAGCAACCACACAGTAGCTCACAATCATCCATAATGAGATCTGATGCCCTCTTCTTGTGTGTCTGAAGACAGGGACACTGTACTCATATATATAAGTAAATACATCTTTAAAATTTTTTATTTATTTTTCTCTTTATTTATTTGAGACAGGGTCTCACCATGTGGCCCTGGCTGGTCTGGAACTGGCTATACAGACCAGGCTGGCCTGGTACTCACAGAGATCCTCCATCTCTGCCCCCTGAGTGTTGCGATTAATAGCATGCACCACTATGCCCAGTAAATCAGAGATCTTTTTTCTTTTTTCTTTTTCGAGAAAGGGTTTCTCTGTGTAGCCCTGGCTGTCCTAGAACTCACTGTATAGACCAGGCTGGCCTCGAACTCAGAAATCCGCCTGCCTCTACCTCCCACGTGCTGGGATTAAAGGCGTGTGCCACCACTGCCCGGCTACAGACAGATTCTTAAAAAGAAAACATCAAAGAATGATGTTCCTAGTAGATCTTGTCAGTTTAATTTAAGTTACCATGATCTGGGAAGAGGAACTTCAGTTGAGAAAATGTCTTTGTCAGATTATAGGGCAAATCTACAGGGCATTTTCTTGATTAATGATTGATGTGGAAGGGGCCAGTCTCTCTGGGAAGTGGTGTGACACCTAGGGAGGTGGTCCTGGATGATATAAGAAAGCAGGCTGAGCAAGGCATGAGGAGAAAGCCTGCATTTCTCCAAAGCTTCTTGGCTTCAGTTCCTGCCCTGACTTCTCTCAGTGATGGGAGTGTGTGACCTGAGAGTTGTAAGCCAAATAAACCCTTTCCTACCCAGGTTGCTTTTGGTCATGGTGCTTTATTACAGCAATAGAGCCATTAACAAATTTAAAAAGTAAAATAAAAACTACTTGGGAATGACATAAACATATAGAACTCTTTACTTTATAACGCTAGTAGTCTGGTTCCTTATAGTAGGTGGGGTGGGGACCTGTGTTGCTCAAGCGTTGGTAACATCAGGGGTGCCTAGCATGTTTTCTCAACTGTCGGGGTCATTAAGAACTCAGTACTCGCCGGGCAGTGGTGGCACACGCCTTTAATCCCAGCACTTGGGAGGCAGAGGCAGGCGGATTTCTGGGTTCGAGGCCAGCCTGGTCTACAAAGTGAGTTCTAGGACTACTCAGCACACTGTAAACATACATTTTGAACACAGCAGAGCTATTGGCCTACGAGGGAAAAACGTGGAACCACGAGCCCAGCTTCCCTAAGGAACATCTTCAAGCACAAAAGACCGCAGCTACACCTAGTCGCACGGCCGACTAGCACAGCACATGCGCGGTCCAGAACCCCAGCGCGGAGGCGTGACAGCTGGCGCCTGCGCAGTAG
This sequence comes from Montemys delectorum, assembly GCA_019843815.1. Classification (NCBI taxonomy): domain Eukaryota; kingdom Metazoa; phylum Chordata; class Mammalia; order Rodentia; family Muridae; genus Montemys; species Montemys delectorum. The sequence continues at coordinate 33,790 of JADRCD010217064.1, forward strand.
CAGCCCGGGAGGCGCCGGTCCCGGCGCATGCGCGGGGAGTAGACCGAGGAGGCGGCGCCGGTGGATAAGGGGGCGGGCGGAGGGCGGGAGCCGTAAGGGAGACAGGGCGGGCCGAGGGAGCGGCGCCGTGGGGTTGGCTGTTGCCCTGAGGCCGGACTCAACGGACCGGGCCGCGCCACCGGGCGAGCTCGCCGCCCGGCCCCAGCCCGGAGCCAGCGAGTGAGCGAGGCGGTGCCGCGCGGTAAGAGCCGGGGCAGGGGCTTCTCCGCTTGTGCCGCCGGCACGTTCGTCTCCTCAGCGCCGCCCGCGCGGCCAGGCCCGGGCGGCCCCGCAGACCCTGGCGGCCCCGCGCCTGCGCTGTCCCCCCTCGTCACCCCCCCATTGCCCAGGCATCCCGCGCCTGCGCCGTCTCCTGCCCGGGCGGACCTCACAGCTTGCCCGGCCCGACCACCCGGGGAACCCAGGCTGGCGTGGTACCCAGCCGGCTGGGGGTCTCGTCCCTGCGGAGAGGCTGGGTGCGACCCTCGTGCTCGCATTCCCTGTGATGTCGGGAGAGACGGGGCATTCACCCTGGTTCCTTGTCCTGGGCTGGGACTGGTTGCCTCCCCTTCTGGTGGATTGAGGGTGGGCAGCAGGAGCGGAGGACCCCGGAAGGCTGCGTCCTGCTGTGTGTGTTAGGACCTGGCTGTTTGAAGCTGGCAGTGTTTCTTTATTCTTGAGACTTGGCTAATTATCTCAGATTGGATGTGGGTAATACAGTGAGTGCGTTGTTGAAGAAATGCAGCATATTCAGTAGAGGCTACATTTGAGACAATCCGAAGTGTGTGTGTGTGTGTGTGTGTTTTGGTGGTGGCGGTGGTGGCGGTGGTGGTGGTGGAGACAACCCCAGAGAACACTAGAAAATAAAATCAGTTTCTGGGTGGGCTCAGCCGCCTAAAACCAAACGAAAATTTCCGAGATCATTCAAATGCAGGAGGCAACCTTGATTTTTTTTTTTTCTTTAAATTTTTTTTCTTCTTTAAATTTTTTTCATTCCCTTGAAGATCAGTCCTAAAGTGCGGCGGGGTGAGGGGGCACCTGATGAAAGGGAAATTTGACTGTCACGAAAGAGAATTCGTAAGTTTTGGCCCACACCTGTAATCCCGGTACTCGGGAGGCCATGGCTGGACGAGCTGAGGCAAAGTAAGACCTTGTCCCTGAATAAAAACAAAAACAAAACAAAACAAATCAGCGGAGCCCAGGAAGGCTTCTTGTTATTCAGGAGGCTAAATTTTGAGGTGAAATCAGCTGTGAACTACAGGCAACAGCAGCTCTATCTAAAGGTTTGGAATGAGGTACCGGCGTTGTTGCATAGGCACTAAAGGCACTGGTCGGTTGGTCCTCCTTCAATATGTCAGGAATGGAAAGAGTTTGAAAAGCAGTATGTCTGTGCTGAATTCGGTACAGACTTTTTTTTTTCTCCTTGTCCTTTCCTTGTACTGGGATAATATAAGCAATTGACGATTGACGTGTACTTGAGGATTGAGCCGTATATGAATAACTTCACTCTCCTGTCTTTGGTATTAAGGGCATGGAATATGACTAGATAAATGTTTTATAACTAAGCTCTATCTACCCCCCAGCTCCACTAGCCTCTTACATTTCATTTGGAGGTGGATGTCACACTAAGTATCCCAAACTAGGTATATAGTTCTCATTTTGTTGCCACACAGGCCTAGAACTTCAGTCTTGCTTTATTTAGCCTCTGGAGAATTAATTACAGACCTTCAACACCCTAACCTCCCCATTTCTATAAGGGATATGAGTGTCAACAGATTTTAGTTATCTCCAGAGAGCCCCTAATGCCCTCTGTAACCATGATTAATTGTAATTTTTTTCTTAATTAAAAAAATTGAAAGTAATATGTCACAAAATGTTCAAACCAATATAGAAGGGGATATGGAGAAAAAAGTGTGTTGGTTTCGTTACATTTTTTTTTTTAATTGAAAAAAACCTGATTCCCCCTTTCCTTTATGCCCCATTAAAAATGTGCCATTTTTGGGGCTGGAGAGATGGCTCAGTTAAGAGCACTGATTGCTCTTCTGAAGGTCCTGAGTTCAAATCCCAGCAACCACATGGTGGCTCACAACCATCCATAATGAGACCTGATGCCCTCTTCTGGGATTGTCTGAAGACAGCTACAGTGTACTTAGATAAAAAAAACAAAAAAACCCGCCAGGTGGTGGTCGTGCACACTTTTAAGACCAGCGCTTGCGCTTGGGAGGCAGAGGCAGGTGGATTTCTGAGTTTGAGGCCAGCCTGGTCTACAGAGTGAGTACCAGGACAGCCAGGACAACACAGAGAAACCCTGTCTTGAAAAAAACAAACAAACAAACAAAACAAAACAAAACAAAAAAATGTCCCATTTCCCCTTTGGATCTAGTGTACACCAAATAGTGTTCTAACCTTTCGAAATTTCAGATAGTTTGAGAATGTTTTGTATGTTTGCCTGTGTATATCTCAGGTATGTAAGAATCTTCTTGACATTTTCAGCAAGAAAGTTATTTTTTGTACCATAGGAAAGCTGTATGAAGGTGTCTTTGTATCAGTCTTAAAATATCAACGTCAGATGCAGAGAGGAGAGTAATTATGGTTAAAGTAAAATTTGCTCAGGGCGTGTAGCTCCATCTTGTTTTCTTGACAACATATGACTTGTGAAACAGAAGTTTGCTTTCTAACTGACTTTGACATAGCTCATTTGATCAGATGACTCAGGTATCGCAAAGGGTCAAAATTCCTATGAGGGTTGGGTTTTCTTATATATAAGACTGGCTGAATAACTGAATGTCTATTTAAATCACATGTCTAGCTTGCACAAAGTGTTATTGCAGACATCTCACCTTGATAGAGGAATGACAGCATCAGGGAGTTGAGAGATTTTTCTTTTCTTTTTGGCTTTATGGCTTTGGGCGAGTAAGTTTTTTTGGTTTTCTGTTTCTCCATCTGTGCATGCACACAGAGGAGTTTCAGGAGCACTTTAACATTAAAGAATCCTTATCTACAGTTCTCAGCCAATGATGATGTTGTACTTTCCTTCTCAAAAACTTGGATGATGAGGCAGGCTGTGCACTATGTCTGAGGTGAGTGAATCTGAAATACCCTGGGGTGAAGGAGTACTGAGTAGGTGTTTATGTCATAAGAAAAACAAGGACGGTGCTGGGAGTTTTGATGACACTGAAGGTATTCAATTTAAAGGACCGTCATTTCTAAAAAACAAAGGAAAACAAAAACCAGCCAGTTTCTTGGTGATGGGGCTGAAGAGTTGGCTCTGCAGCTAAGAGCATTTGTTGCTCTTACAACAGCACCCATGTACATGGTGCCTCACAAACATCTGTAATTGAAGACATAAGGGGGCCCAGCACCTTCCATAGGGCACCAAGTATGCATGTAGTGCACATACATGCTAACATTCATACACATAAATAAGTCTTAAAATCAGCATCTAGTTAGACATGGTTTTTACAAGCTTGTAGGTTCAGTTGTGTTGGAGGTTGAGAAGGATTGCTTACATCTAGTAGTTTGAGGCCAGCGGGGCAGTGGCGGCGCACGCCTTTAATCCCAGCACTTGGGAGGCAGAGGCAGGCAGATTTCTGAGTTCGAGGACAGCCAGGGCTACACAGAGAAACCCTGTCTCGAAAAACTAAAAACAAACAAACAAAAAAACCCCCAAAAAACAAAAAAAGATTAAGCATCATTTATGATGGTGATACCAAATGATGATCTACGGTAATTGCAAATGGTAAGTCCAAGAGAGCATACTTACTGTGAGTTTAGAAATAAAGAGCCTAAAGTCTTATTTTGTTAGTGTTAGTGAGGTTAAGAAAACATTACTGGGCTGTTGCTTTTTAAAAGATTCAAATACAGCTTCCTGGCTTGGTGGCACATGGGGTTCCAGGACAGCCAAGACTACATAGAAAGACCCTGTCTCAAAAGCAACCATTCCCAAAAGAAAAAAAAGAAAGAAAGGAAGAAAAATTTAAATACATTTTGTCTGGTTTTTTGTTCGTTTGGTTTTGGTTTTGTTTGTGTTTGTTTTGTTATTGTTGTTTTCTTGTTTTTGAGATGGGATCTTTTGCTGTTCAGGCTGTCCTTGAACCCACTGTGATGAGCTCCATCTCTCAAATGCTGGAATTATGGGTGTGGCACTGTGTTCAGGTTTATGGAGTATGAGGATTGAGTGAAGGGATCTGTGTATATGACTTCGTGGTAACTACCACAAATAATGTAAAAAGCCATTAAAATTGATACTAAGCATTTCCTGTTTTGATTATCCTTAAAATGTTCTTGGGCTGCGGGCTCAGTGGGTGAGTAAAGAAAGAAAGAGCGAGCTTGATGCACAAGTATGAGGACTGGAGTTGGGATCTCCAGAATTCTCACAAAGCTGACATGGTAGTGCATGCCTGTCATTGCTCTGCTGTAATGGGGAGTTCTGAGAAGACAGGAGGATTCCTAGGAGCTTGCTGGACAGCTTGCAGTATGCAGCAGCAAACAGGAGACCCTATCTCAAGATGGAAGGACTGGCGCCCAAGTAATCTTCAGGCCTTCACATATGCTGTGTGACACATGCTGTCTGTGCTCAAGAATGCACACATACATACTATACATGTTCACAAAGATCAGTATGTGTATTTCTTACATGATATAAAATATCAGGAGTCTTTTATGTGTGTGTCTGCCTGTTTATATGTGTCATGTACATAAAGCACCCACTAGTAGAGATTGACAGGTCTCTGGAATTGTGTGCATATGCTAACAAAATAATACTAAAGGAAATTCCCTTTGTTGGAATTGTTAGTGCTGAATAGACTGGGTGCAAAGTAAAAAAAGAAAAAGAAAGAAAAAGAAAACTCCCACCAGCTCAGGTTTGCCTTTTGTTTTTTGTTCTTGTTTTTTCTCAGTTGATCTGAAACAACATGGTGATCAAGTTGGTCTTGGGGATGTAGCCTAATGTTCAACATCCCTAGTAATCTGGGAAGTGCAAATTGAAAGTTCATTGAGATACTGTCTCATCCTTGTCACTGGCTATTGAGAAATCTGATAACAAATTCTGGCGTGGGTATGGGGAAGAGGGACTCTTACTTATTGCTGGTGGGAATGCAAATCAATGTGCCATTGTGTAGTTAGTTTGGGAACTCCTCTGTACTACTCTTGGGGACTTACCTAAGGTGTCCTATCAGGGATATCTGCACACCCATGTCACAATAGCCAGAAAATAGTGACAGCCTAAATACCTATTCACTGATGATTGCATAGTGAAAATATAGTACATATATACAGTGCAGTTTTATTCAGCTGTAAATAGAAATGAAATCATGACATTTGCAGGAAAGTGAATGAACCAGAAAAGCATAATAAATGAAATGACTATGAAAAAAACCAAAGTACATGTTCCTCTTCATATGCAGACCCTAGCTGATGGTATGTTCATGTGTGTGCATAAGAGGTCCAAGTGTGGATGAAATCCAAAAGTTAAGAAGGGAGACATTAGGTGATGAAGGTGATGGGCAAAAGGATGAGAGGGAATAGCAAACTATTCTCTAGTTTCAACTCTGTCATGGGCAGTGGTGGCGCACACCTTTAATCCTAGCACTTGGGAAGCAGAGGCAGGCGGATCTCTTGAGTTCGAGGCTAGCCTGGTCTACAGAGTGAGTTCTAGGACAGCCAGGGCTACACAGAGGAATACTGTCTCAAAAAACAAAAACAAAAACCCAATAAACAAACAAACAAACAAACTCTGTCATAGGTGTGTGTGTGTATGTGTGTGTATGAGTTAGCTTTTTGTATATTGAAATGGCAATACTCTATCATTTCAAAATAAACTAATACATGTTTTTCTTTTGAGGCAACAATTGTGATTTCCTTTTAATTCCATTGATTAGCATAAAAGGATATGATTAGTTGCTGAGTTCATTGGTCTCATTGACCCACTTAGAAAAAAATAATTAAACATTTTTTTTTTTTGTTCTGGAGGGAGGGGACATTTTTCTGTTTTTCTTTTTCCCTTCTGCTTAAGACTATTACATCATGTTATTAGAGTATTATTTAATATGTAAATTGTAGTGCTATTTATAAAGTATGGTAATGTGAAAACTTAAACTTGGGGATGTAACTTAGTGGTAGAATGCTTCCCTAGCATGTGCAAGGTCCTGCGTTCAATCCCCAGCTACATAAATATACGTAAATAAGGCTTAAAGTATTGAAGGATGGGGTGCTAAGAAGGGAGGCAGCTTTGATCTATAGCAAATATAGATGACTTTGATGGTCATGAAGCTTTTACAATTCATGGGAGTCTACTCTGCATGTATCCTCCAGAAATAGTTCTAAGAGCATACTGTAGGGGAAGAGTGAAAAAAAAAAAATGGTGGAGGGTCAAAATGTATCAAAAGGTCTATTTTGGAAGTCTTAAAATTGATGTAATCCCAGACTTAACATTGTGTGTGTGCAACTGTATTACCAGCACTGGGGAAGTAGGAAATTGAATGTCGACCTCAGCAGCAAAGTGAGCTTAAGGCCAGCCTGGGCTACATGAGACTTTGTCTTAAATAACTCAGTTAAGAAGTAAAGTTTGGGTCTGGCAAGATGGCTTAGTGGTTAAGAGCCTTGTTCTTCAGAGGATAGGGTTGCACGTGAGGTAGCATTTTGGAAGGGAAAGGAAGGGAAACTTGAGCTTCTAGGAGTGGCTGTGACATTCCTCTGTTGAGAGAAAGGCATATGACAGAGTGAGCATCAACAAGCCTTCCTTCACAAAGGGTCAGGTGGTAAATGTTTACTCATTTAAACTGTATAGTCTGTTTTGTAGCTAATCAGTTCTCACTGTAGTTCAAAATAGCCTTAAACAGTATGTGACTGAGTGTAACTGGGTTTCTGTACAAGTTGGGTTTTACAGGTTTTCATGCCAGGTTTTACAGGTTTTCTCTGTCTTAGGGTTCCATTGCTGTGAAGGGACAGCATGACTAAGATAACTCTTATGAAGGACAGCATTTAGTTGGGGCTGGCTTACAGTTTCATAGGTTTGGTCCATTGTCATCATGGTGGGCAGCATGGCAGCATCCAGGCAGACATGGTGCTAGAAGCACTCAGAGCTCTGTATCTTGATCCGTAGGAGACTGCCTTCCGCAAGCAGCCAGGAGGAGACTTGCTCATATATGTGAGACCTCAAAGCCATGCCTCCACACTGCATACTTCCTCTAACAAGGCCACACCTTCTAATAGTGCCGCTTCCCATGGGCCAAGCATGTTCAAACTTCCACGTTTTCCAGTCCTTCAGGAACATAATTTGAGTTTGGGATGCTCTGGGTTTGTCCTGCTCTTAGACATACTTAAGAATTTTAAGTTGCCGGCTGTTTTTTGCTATGTGTGGAATTATGATTGATTCTTGCGCCAGTCTTGTACTCTGAGATCTTGGTGTACTTAGATTACCCAGTTGTGTTTGCAGTCTACTGGATATTCCATTCAGTGGTATCTGTAAATATTGCCAGTTTCACTTCTTCCTCCTCAATGGAGTACTGTTTAGTTTTGTGCTTGCCTTCCCCTGTCCCCCACCCCCTGGCTATTGCTTTTGGTACACAGTGAAACAGAAGTTGAAAGAATGGGCTTTCTTACTTTTCTTTCCTCACATGGAGGGCCCCAGGTCTTCTGGAACTAGAGTTACAGACAGTTGTGAACAGCCATGTGCTTGTTGGAAGTTGGACCCAGGTCTTCTGGAAGAGCAATCAGTACTCTTAACTGCTGAACCCTTCAAATGTTTTATATGAGGGTAAAATACAATTTTATGGCATTCAGCATGACATTAACTATAGATAGGCATTTCCTAGAATTAATATGTCAAATTAACTTTCTTAGGGTTTTTTGTTTTATTAAATCAAGAATGAAATTTAGATTTTTAGTGCTTCTGTTTCTGCTGAACTAATCTTACAGCTTTTCTTACTTACTTTGCAATGCTGAAATACATTGAATTTTCAGTGTTAAACTTTGATTTGTGAGTTAAGTGACATTTGCTCATAAAAATATTTATTGGTAGGGGCTGGAGAGATGGCTCAGGGGTTAAGAGCACTGACTGCTCTTCCGAAGGTCTTGAGTTCAAATCCCAGCAGCCACATGGTAGCTCACAACCATCTGTAATGAGATCTGATGCCCTCTTCTGGTGCGTCTGGAAAAACAGCTACAGTGTACTTACATATAATAAATAAATAAATAAATAAATAAATAAAATCTATCTTTAGCCGGGCAACGGTGGTGCACGCCTTTAATCCCAGCACTTAGGAGGCAGAGGCAGGTAGATTTCTGAGTTCAAGGCCAACCTGGTATACAGAGTGAGTGCAGGACAACAAAAACAAACAAAAACCAAACAAATGAAAACCCCTCGCAGGTTTGCTCAGGAGCTTGAATTTCCCATCCATCCCCACCGGACATTGTATAAGAAAATATTTTTTAGACAGTATTTAGCCATCAGATAAATTTTGTCTCATTTGTTTCATGTTTTTAAAACCAGAGGGTTTCACAGAAATCTAGATTTCTAGCTTTTCTGAGAAAGTAGAAAACCTGTTAACAATGAGATTGAAGTCTGATGTGTAAACAACCCTCTAGAACCAGACAGCACCCTATCTTTGGGTGTGTTCTCCACAGACTCCATCGCTCTGTCACTCGGTACCTTACAGCTGAATCATTCTACTCACAGCTGTTTTCTATCTAGCCTCTGGCTACTCTGAACCCTGGCCTTGAATCTCAGGGTTCTGTCATACCTAAGCCAGGCTGGAATGCCTCACCACAGTGTCAGCTTAATAAGGACAGGAATGGCTTTGTCTTCTTATTCATATCTGAAGCACTTGGTAGACACTCTGAAGGCACAAACCCCTTTCTGAGTTCGAGGCCAGCCTGGTCTACAGAGTGAGTTTCAGGACAGCCAGAGCTATACAGAGAAACCCTGTCTTGAAAATACCACCCCCCCCCCCAAATATATATGTAGGTGTATATGTGTATATGTGAGGTTTGTGTATGTATGTGTGCATGTGTGTGCACATGTATGTCTTTGGCAATTGTGTGTGTATTAGAGAGAGAGAGATGCCACTGCATACTAGTACCAGAGGATAACTTATAGGAATTGGTTCCGGTATTCAGGCTTGGCAGCAAGTTCCTTAACTCTCTAAGCCAGCTTACTGGGCTCACTGGCCCTTATATACTCATCAGGTTTTGTGGTTTTTTGATATTTCAAGACAGGATTTCTCTATGTAGCCCTGGCTGTCCTGGAACCCGCTCTGTAGACCAAGCTGGCTTGAACTCAAGTGATCTGCCCGCCTCTGCCTCTACAGTGTTGGGATTAATGGTGTATTAGTAGGCCACCCTGCCTGGCCCTGATATTCATTCTTGATGTATAATCTTTGTTTTGGCTGGTTGGATTAAATTTGCTGTTGTTTTTCCCCCCTTTTGTGTTGCTATGACTCAAACCCAGGGTCTCAGATGCTAGGCAAACCTTAGTACAATACCCTCAAGTCATAGTTTTCTAAAATTTTGTTTAGGACTTATAAATTCATTTCCTTAAGACATATGGATCAGTAGGGTTTCTTTTTCTCTGTTGTTTTTCCATTTCTTTTGGTAATGCCTTTGTCAACAAGCTTACTTGTTAAAGTGAACTGGGAAATACTTTGTAGTTTTCTTGAAGAACATTGTGGTATGTTCCCCAGGAAGAATGGCTTGGACTTAGTCCCTAGTCCTACAGTGTTAAGAAGTGAGGTGTAGGTAGTGCTTGAGTCATGAAGATTCACTCCCCCAAATGGATTAAATGACAGTTATAAAAGGCTTGAGGCTGTGTGTTCAGAGCTCCTGCTCTTTCACAGGTCTGCCTTACACTTTCTACATGCATGATCAACAAAGGCCTCTCAACTATGTACCAGACAAATTCTGTTGGCATGTTACCCAAGGAAAATTTCCTGTTAGAGCAGCTCAGAACAAACTAGTTGTAGAAAGTTGATAACAAGAAGTTGGGCCGTTTTTATTCTAAATGTTTGGCAATATATATACAGTTCGGGAACTAGTGGAGGCTAGATGAATTAAGAAGAATAATCTACGGAGAAATCTACATTTCTGTGAGTGGAACAACCCAGGCTCTGAGTTACATTAGGAATTAAGTGGTTGTCATCAGAATAGCACAGGGAAGGGCATTTAATTTAGATAGAGCTAAGGGATAAGGTATTGGAAACCCGAGCAAAGGCACTGTAGTTCTCAGCTACAAAGACGATAGTGAGTGCAGAACTTAAGGATGTGGTGGATGAGCGGGCAAGGTGCAGGGTGACCTTATGGGGGGTTGCTTACAGTGAAACGGAAGAGGATTAACAAGGAGAATGAGAAGGGTTGGAAGGCTTTGAGAAAGACTACTAGCCTTTACAAAATCCTGGAGCTGGATGTTAGTGGTGTGTGTTTGGAATCCCAGTCCTCACATGGTTGATGAACCTGGATTACATAGTGACCATCCCTCAGAGAGCCAAAATAAAGCCTGGTGGCTCACAGGTGTGATGGCAACACTTTCGAGGCTGAGACAGGACAATTCCTGAGTTCAAGGCCATTTCTGGGCTATGTAGTGAGTTCTAGACTAGCTGGGGTAGAACCCCATGTCAGCAAACCAACCAACAATTCAAACAATGACAACAAACCCCTAACAGGCAAAAGTGTGTCAGAGAGAGAATACTCAGAGTGTGACCCAGGGAACACTTGCTAAAAAGATTAATACAGCTTGGAGAAAGTAGGTTGTATTTGTGGAAAACATGGAAGACCCTGAAGTCATCTGAGAAACTTTGAGGCCTGTGTTTGCCAGGGAGGCTCTTTGGGACCACATTTGCTGTTGTGTGCTGCTCTGGACTCTGTCCCTGGGTTGCAGTGCAGTGTCTTGCTCTGCAGTGCTTCTTTGCCCCAACTGTGACACAAGCAGGTCTACATGCAACTCAGGGTGGCACTCTGAAAGAAGGAACCAGTAAGCCTTGGTGCTGCTTAGTGGTGTAATTGCAGATGATGGACATAGTGCATAGGGGGGCCATAGAAGCAAGCCTCTGTTAGATTTAAGGATGATTTAGACATCACCACGGGTTAGATTCCATAATGACACTGTCAGTGGAACTATGGCGTGAGGATGCTGGGGAGTCTCCTGCACTATAAAACCCATTAGAGAGCAGCCACAAGGCTGCCTGGGAGCAATGTGGCATGGCCATTGCCCAGCAGAGCTTTAGGGGCAGTGCTGCTAGGAAGACCCTGTATGTCCAGAAGGTGGGGTTAGGAGGCAAGAGATTACAGGGGACCTTAAGTACTTTCTCTGCTGACTTTTGACCTTGATGGGAGCAGCCGCCCTCCGTCTCAAACCTAGGCTCCTTTTGGGGATGCAAATACCTCTTTCATCATCATCCTGCCATTGTATCTCCTCCCTATTTCTGTTTTGAGAAGAGGTCTCACTGTGTTGGCTGTATAACTCCAGGTGGCTTTAAAATCATCCCCCTGCCTCAGCCTCCTTGGCGTTGGGATTGTGGGTATGTGCTGCAATGCCCAGAGTCAGTGAAATGTTTTCTTCTGATTTTAGCTGTCTTTACATTTCATTCTAGAATTGGAAAACAGATTCCATAGAATATAGGAAGTGGTTCCAGGTAGGGAAAATCTAAATCACTCATTGGATTTCCTTCAAAAGTACTGACCATTTAGGTTATCTACTTTCTCCCCTGAGGCCATCTCTTTAATGAGCTTTTGTGTTCTGTGCTTCAAGAGATTTGTTTGTTTCATCTAAACTTTTGAACTTGTTGACTTAAAGTGAATCTTAGGCATTGTATTTGTTGGTTTTGCAGTTAGCCTTTTTTTGTTTTGCTTACTTTGAATTTTACTGCTTTTCTTTAATATTGTTAAATTTAAATTATTTTATTTATATTCCCTCTCTCTCTCTCTCTCTCTCTCTCTCTCTCTCTCTCTCTCTCTCTC
>JADRCD010217064.1:45787-80899 GCA_019843815.1 Montemys delectorum
TCTCTCTCTCTCTCTCTCTCTCTCTCTCTCTCTCTCTCTCTCTCTCTGTCCGATCAATAGTTCAAGAAAGTACAAGAGATCTGTATCAATCAGAGAGTTGTGTTCAAAGGCCAATGGAGTGAGTCAGTGAGGGTGGAGTGGGTAAGTAAATGAGCAGAGAAGGGGACAGACAAATAAGCAGACAGACACCAGGACATCCAGAGAAAGGTAAGTATCAGAAATGAGCCACAAGCGGAGGTTGTGCTGAGAGACAGGCAGCAGTAGACTTCTGTGATAGCCAGGAGCAGGAGGGGTATGTACATGGGATGGAGCAACAGTGATTTTAATTGTCTGGATGAACTCCCAGAACTTGCCGGTGTGAGTGAGTGAGTGAGTGGAGAGGAGCTGTGCATGTTTCTAGTACCACAGGGAAGTGAAGGAACTCATTGGGTTGGGATGGGTAAAGAGTAAAGTTTATCATGTCACCATGTAGAGCTGTGTACCCCTTGTTGGTTCACACACAATTTAATGTGGTCCTTGTAGATTCTGTCATTTTGCTTTCTAACATATTCAGCTTGCTGCTGTTTCAGATTCTTAGTTCTCTATCCTTCTACTGAGATGAGGAGTTACAGAGTGAGTTATCGATACCTTATGACAGGTCGCCACGTAGTGGAGTGACTCATTAAGAGTTAGGCTTTGATTCTGACTGCGTGTATTATTTCAGCAATGCCTCAGGCTCTTCAGGTCATAGCTTTGACGTTCTGTTCCTCCAGTTCCTGATTATGATTTTCATAGATTGCTGAGTGGTGTCTTTGGGGCACGTGCCCTGTTTGCTTCCTTTATAGAGCCTGTGCATTCTAGGAGAGCTCTGTGGGAGGAATCTACGCATAACTGATCAGCAGTTTCAAGTCCACCACCTGGAATTCCCCCACGCACCCTGAGCTCAAGTTTGTCTCTCTTAGGTAAACCAGCCAGTCTGTTGTCATGCGGCCTGGGTCACACATTGACTTCCAGTTGACATATTTATTCCCCCAGTCCCAGTGGTCCTCATCTTTTGCAGCCAGTCTCAAAAAGCCAGTCTCCTTTCCTTTCCCACATCCCATTCCATGCTATCCAACCCAACTGTATGAAGTACAGCGCAAAGACTTCGTTTTCCCAGTTCACTGTCTCCTCTCTTCATGAACAACAGTAACCTCCAGGTGGCAGTTATGTGTACCACTGTGCCTGGGTTGGTCTAGACACAAGTGTACACGTATGTAAATTGATGTAATTAATTAAAGGCGGCTTGAGTTAATTTTATGAATGCTGTACTGTGTAAGTTCTTAACTTCCTGCCAAAAATCTGAGCATAAAGCTATGATTTGAAGGGTCTTGAATAAAGATTTTCTTTTTGTAAGTGTTAAGAAACCTTGGCAGAGGAGGGAATAGCCTGGAGGAGACTCAGTTTCTTGCGTTCTGGCAGTTTTAACTTTGGGAACCAATTTATTTTGGACTAAATCTGCAAAAATAATTTGTGTACTGTAGCCAGAAATTCTTTTAGACAATCTCTTTCCAGTCTTGTCACTTGTCTGGAATGCTAAGCATTATCAGCAGTTTAACGGTCTCCCCAGTACTGTGGATTAAAACAGAGCCAGCCAGGTGGAGTTGCCTCTGTTGCTCTCTATGGGAGCGGTCTCCTCAGCAGTGTGGATTATCCAGAGCCAGCCAGGTAGACTTTTACTTCTGGTGCTCCTTTAAAAGCAATAACAGAAGGAAAACGGGTATGGAGTTGTAGGTTTGAAAAGTCTGGGTTGTTTCTACTTCTTTCTCATATTTCTTTGTGTTAAATCTTAGAGAGAATCCTATTGTAAGTGAGTGTTCCTGTGCTAAAACAATGAGATAGAGTTGTGTTTAATGATTTTTGAAAACTAACTTATTTCTTCTAGCATCTGCTTAGTTATGACTTAGTGGAAAGAGCTGACTTTGGGTAGACCAGTTGCTGCGTTCTTTAGCCTCTGTGTCGTCTTCCTCTCCAGCCCAGAGAGGGATTCTGTGACTAAATGTGCTAGCACTTATACAGCCTAGATCTTGCCCTGTCTGTCTGTCTGTCTGTCTGTCTGTCTGCTGTAATTTTTAAGTGACATCTACCCGGCTGTGACTTTTTAAAAATGCTCTTTGGCTTTTCTTTCCCTCTTAGCCTTGCTCCAGCTGCAGTCTGATTTGGACTTGTCCTTCTCTGGAGCTAGCTTGACCCTATTCACCATCACCCCCTGATGCTGACTGAGGGCCTTTTGGGCACAGTTAATGAGTGTGCCTTTTTCTGCGCCTCACCTTCAGACTCCCTTTATTTTGTGGCCAGGACAAAGGAAGGAGCTGTGAGGGGGGAGAGAATCTCATGAAGGTCATTTGTATAAATGTGTAAAACATGTAAATTACATGTTAAGTGCATATATGTTAGTAACAATTGCCCCAATTTTAGATGTAGAATAAAATCTGGTCTTAAAAGTAAAACAAACAAACAAACAAACAAAAAACCTATATTGTTAAAATAAAAATAAGCATTTAAAACTGGTCCTTCTTAGGTCAGTAAGCATTGAGGTTTCTGAATCAGGGTTAGACTTTGCCTATAGGTTTGAAGAAAGAAGAGAAATCATAGCCAAAGGTGCCTTACCCCTGTTTATCTCCCCTTTCTGTTTCAGCCACTCTGGCAACATGCCAGTTGCATGTATGTAGATTTCTGATATAACAGGGAGGGCTTGGCCTTCCCTCTGAGGAATCTTTGACATTTGCTTTGGAGTCACACTTTACATCTACTTTTTTTGTTTGTTTGTTTTGTTTTTTGAGACAGGGTTTCTCTATGTAGCCCTGGCTGTCCTGGAACTCACTCTGTAGACCAGGCTGGCCTCAGAAATCCACCTGCATCTGCCTCCCAAGTGCTGGGATTAAAGGCGTGCGTCACCACTGCCTGGCTTACATCTACTTTTAAAGTGGCTACTTTAAATGTACTATCTGTGTGTAACAGCATGCTGTGTGTGTGTGTGTGTGTGTGTGTGTGTGTGTGTGTGTGTGTGTTGGGCTGCATGGTTAGCTTAGCAGTGAAGAGCACCTGCTGCTCATGCAGAGGACCTGGGTTCCACCCACATTGGTGCTCATAGTGAAGACTGTGATACCAGTTGTAGGGGATCTGATGCCTTCCTCTGGTTTCTGTGGACATTGCAAGCATGTGGTGGTACCCTTGCATTCAGACATGTAAAATGAAGTAAAATAAAATAAAATAAAATAAAGAATAAGGCCTCGATGGCTTGGCTGTTAAGCTGCTCTGCCAGAGGCCCCAGGTTTTGTTCTCAGCACAAAAACTGTAACTCCAGTCCCAGGGGATCTAATGCCCTCTTCTGGCCTTTAAGGGTACTGTATGCATTCCATGCATAGAAAATACACAGACAAAACACATACACATAAAAGGAAAGAAAAGAAAAGAAAAAAATTAAAAATCTTAAACCTTTGTTGAAGAATTTGGTATAGAACTAGTTTATTAAATTATGATTGACTTAATGAGAGATTTTTTTATTGACATTCAAATATTAAGATTGTTTTTTGTAGGCATCTGATTTTTTTTAAAGATTTATTTTTATTTATTTTATGTGTATGAGTACACTGTAGCTGTACAGATGGCCATGAGCCATCATGTGGCTGCTGGGAATTGAACTCAGGACCTCTGCTCGCTCTGTCCCACTTGCTCTGGCCTAATACACTGTAGCTGTCTTTAGACACACCAGAAGAGGGCATCAGATCTCATTACGGGTGGTTGTGAGCCACCATGTGGTTGCTGGGATCTGAACTCAGGGCCTTCTGAAGAGCAGTCAGTGCTCTTACGCACTGAGCCATCTCACCAGCCCATGTAGTTTACAATTTTAAGATGATATTTAAGGACAGAGTTGTGAGATTATGCAAAGATATGTTTAGATTGCTCAGGTCAAGACCTTTTGTAGATTTTTAGCAGGATAATGATAGTTATAAAAATCACAGTTAATAAGCAATTGCTTTCCAAAAACATGTTTTGAATACTCTGCTGTTATTAAACAAGGCTTACCGAGTTAGCCATTTACAGAATGACAGACCTGGTCTCTTGAGTATCATTTTTGTAGACTGCTCACCACGCATCTGCAGTATTTCTGGTTTGTAATTTTCAGTGGGAAAGAACTAGAAGCTAGTGTTATTTGTTGCCGTCTACGTGCTATAGGATGTAATTTAATGTCAGTAAGAAGTAAAACAGTCTTTGGTTATTCCTTGTAAAGGAATCCTGGCCAGGCACACCGACACACTCCTTCCATCCCAGCACTTAGGAACAGAGGCTGGTGATTGAGAGCCAGCTTAGATGACATGAGGGGATCCATGAGACTGTCTCAGAGGCAGTGGAGCTGGGGCAGTGTGCTGGTAGAGATTCTCTTACCAAGTATCTTTGCGTTTTATGTGCATGGGGGCCTTGTTTTGTGTATATCTGTATACTACCTGTGTGCCTGGTACCTATAGAAACCCTGACTCCCTGTCACATTCCTTTGGACCGTGGTCACAGGTGGTTGTGGGTCACCATATGGATGTTGGGAATTGAACCTGAACCTGAGGCCTCTGGAAGAGCATCTAGTACTCTTAAGTGCTGAGTTGTCTCTCTAGCTCCAAGATGCTGCCTTTAACATATTTACTTAGTTATTTACATATTTATTTATTGTTGAGGCAGTTTCATGTAAGTCGTGCTGGTCTCACATGTGCTGTGCAGTTGAAGATGACCTTGAACTGATCTTCCTGCCTCTCTCCCAAGTGCTGGGTCACAGGGATCTACCACTGCTCCACTGCTCCCAGCTGCCTGTGTTTTAATCAGGCTTTAATCATATTTAGGATATATAGGATGTTCTATGAATTTTAATAGCTTCTGTCTATCAGATCGTCATTGTGGGCTGCTACTCTGATAAGTATGTACAATTTCTTATTCCTCTAATCATCTTAGTATCCTTATACAGTACATACTGTTACCAATCCCGTTTTGTGAATGAGGAAGCTAAAACTTAAAGAGTTGAGTAACTAGCCCCTGATACAGGTTGACCTCAAGTAGTTACTAGTTTTAAAACTAAGCATGGAGGATTGTTTTTTTTTATCTTCCTCAGCATGGAAGATCTTAAGATAGCAATTAAATTTACATACTTTAAAATACCAGTACATTTATTTTGCAGAGGTAAAAAGATTATAATAGTGGAGGTTAGAGTTTAAAGGAAAAGATAAAATCCCACTGTGACTTAGAAAGTAGGATTTGAATGTTTCTCTAGTGTCAAGAAAGGATCCTGTCCCTCACTGATAGGCGGATGGCACCTGCCAGCCAGGGACCGACCTCTGACCCTCTTGGTGTCCTTGATTCAGGATGGGTTCTCTTGGATGCAGCATGACAGTTAAGATAAATTCGTAGGGCTCCATTGCATCACTTCTAAAACTTGACTGGCACATCTTTTATGGGTGGATGGTTGGAGAGGACGGGGCTTTTGAATCCTGGGAATAAACTGTTCTTCCTAACTTTGGTTTGTCACGACATCTTTGTAACCTTTGGGCCCTGGTGAAATAACTTGCACAACTAGGATATAAGTATTTCCCCCTCTTGGTGGTTTATCAGAAGTCTTTAAGCTAGGCTTTATTAATTCTTGTTTATAAGAGAAGAATTTATAAAGATAAGTGATTTGCCCTAACAACTTATGGCAAAGCTAGAGCTTGAACCCTGGTCTCCTGACCCTGCATTTATATTAAGACATTATTATTACATTTAGTATGTGTGTGCGTGTGGGCATACACATAGGGACGTGCCACAGTGTGCACGTGAAAGTGAGAGGGTAGCATGGGAATTGGTTCTTTTCTTCTACTTGGGCTGTCAGGCTGCACTATCTCACCAACTCTTACTCGTTATTACTATTGTTTTAAATAAAAAAAGAATTGTCAGATTGAGTCTTGCTATGTATCTCAGGCTGGACCAGAAATCCATGTAGCTTAGCTTGGCAAGCTTCATGCTTCATGGCGAAGCATATTGTACTGCACTGGATTTGAGGCCCAGAGGAAGCCTGTGTTGGTACACTACAGATGTTATTGTTGCTTTGTCCTAAGTAACATTTTCAATAATTAGGCAAATGTCTTAGTTACTTTTCTGTTGCTGTACTATGACTAAGACACTTATAAAAGAAAGCACTTAATTGGGGCTTGCTCACCAGTTTCAGATGGTGAGTTCATCATGGTGAGAAGCATGGTGGCTGGCGGGAGGGAAGGAGGGAGGAAGGGAAGGAGGGAGGGAGGGAAGGAGGGAGGAAGGGAAGGAGGGAGGAGGGAAGGAGGGAAAGAGGGAGGAAGGAAGGAGAGGGTACAGAGAAGGGAAAAGAGAAGCTAGGTTTGGCTTGGGCTTTCACACCTTCTCCAACAAGGCCATACCTCCTGATCCTTCCCAAAACAGTTCCACCAACTAGGGACCAAATCTTGAAACACATGAGTCACTGGTGGCCATTCCCACTCAGATAGCTACAGTGAATTACGTTAAATTGTGAGGATGCCTTCCACAGATCCTTACAGTGCAACTTCCCTTTTATTGCAGAAGTCATAATAGCATGCTAGGCAAGGGTGGATGGATGGATGGGAGTGGCTGGTCTTCAGGGGGCCCCAGATTGGATTCCCAGCACTCAGGTAGTGTCTGAGAACTATCCTGAACTCCAGTCCCAGGGGATCTAACACTCTCTTGGCCTCCACAGGCATCAGGCACAAAAGTGGAACACAGGTATGCGGATAGGCAATTACTCATATGCATACAAAAAAACTTTTAGCCGGGCAGTGGTGGCGCCAGCCTTTAATCCCAGCACTTGGGAGGCAGAGACAGGTGGATTTCTGAGTTCGAGGCCAGCCTGGTCTACAGAGTGAGTTCCAGGACAGCCAGGATTATACAGAGAAACCCTGTCTCAAAAAAAAAACAAAAAACAAAAAAAAACTTTTAAAGAGATACAGGTGTGGCCAGAATGGTGCTGCTTGGAGAAGAGCACTCCCACAAAGGAAAGCTTTATGACAGTGTTTCTCAACCTGTAGGCCAAGATCCCTTAGGGGTTTGAACCACCAGGGTCACTTACGGCTATCTGCATATCAGATATTTACATTATGATTCATAACAGTAGTAAAATTACATTTAGGAAGTAGCAACAAAAATAATTTTATGGTTGGGGTGGTTACCACAGTGTGAGGAACTGTCTTAAATGTCTCAGCATTAGGAAGCTCAAGAATTGCTGCTTTGTGGCTTTCTCAGAAACTGAGCACAGCAGAGTTGGAACAGTACTTTTGAATGATACTTTGACTTCGATTAAGGCAGTGAAAAGCAGCAGCAGTAAGGGGATTCCCATTCCTGTGTCCTCATCCTGGGCTTGTGCTCTGTGGCCCTTCACTCTGTCCTTCATAGCCGCCTCAGGCAGATGTCTAGGGGATGCAGATTGGTTAGAGCATAACTTCTTAAAACTGTGTTGCTACCTCCAAGTGGGCTACAGTGCAGGGTTTCTGAATGTACAAGGCCACTTTGTTTCAGAGTCAACCCACTTGTGCTGCATCCTGCAATTGCAATTTCACTGAGGCCTTGGCTAAACTGAAAAAAGTTTTGGACAACTTTTGTTGGCAGAGAGAGTTCAAGACAGCCTAATATTGTTTCTGTCCTGTGGTTCTTACTGATCACTCATGCGGGTCTACACTGAGAGAGAAGAAACAAGGCAAAAGGAGACTACAGAATGTACAGTTTGAGGAGAAAAAGAGCACCTGGAAATTAGATGTTGGAACTTAGGTGTGTGCTGAAAGATAAACCTGATGTTAAAGGGAGTGGTGCCCTCAGGGCAAGACGCCACCCAGCTAATCCTGCAGTGTGTGAAAGAAAAAGTCTGAGGGTTTCCTCCACCGAAAAAGCCACTACAAAGGCACACTTATGCAAATATAATTCAAGGAGGAGCCAGGTTCCATTTAAAGTACATTGTCAAACTTGGCAGTTTGAGGCAGTGTTCTGGTTTTAGAGCCCTGAGGAGAGAGGAGTGAGTAGAGGGATTGTGGAATCTTCTCTGGTTGAGGAGCGCTGAATAGGCAGGCATGTGGCGGTGGAGTCCCTGCATGGAGGCCCTGAGAGGCCATTTTGTGAAGATGGGAAAGTCATGCCTGGATTGCATTAGGGGCCTCAGAGTGTTGAAGGTGTGAGAGCCATGGGATGCAAGCCAGGGAGACCGAAAGCAGGCGGTGGGGGTGCCCACAGGGAAGACTGAGTACACAGTGGGGGCGCCCAAGACAGAGAAGTGTGTGCTAGCACCCCTTAGACAGTGGACGTGGCCACAGGATTTGGAGCTTGCCCTGATGGGAAACTAGCCAGCACATGATATAAGGTGTTTGTCTACTGAATGGATTAGGACACACATTATAAATCTGTAAAGTATTATGTGTCTATAAGCGAACTGGAAGGTTTTCAGCATTTTTGTTTTGTTGAGACATCTATCTTTCGGATACTTTTATCATGTGGTGGAAATTTTTAGAAATAATTTATAAGAGCTGCTTTCCAGTTTTCTTTCCAACGTGATGCCTCTTCTATTCTTCTCACAGGTTTGGTTGTAAATGCATCACCAAGAGGCAGCCCAGAATGAAGAAAGCAAACAGGAGTGCTGGCTCAGTGCCTAAGGTGTCTGGGATAAGCAGACCGCAAACAGTAGAAAAAAGCAAGCCTGAGAACAGCTCTTCAGCACCCACCGGAGGCAAACCTGCAAGGCCTGGGGCAGCAGCAGCCTTGTCAAAGGTATTCACATAGCAGTATTTGAATATGCAGTAGATTTTAGGCATGTATTTTAATATGTTGAATTTATTAAATGAGTATTATTTGGAGTTCACTCTCTACTGGTACTAGGAACACAGTCTTTGAAAAGATCTTTCAGCAGGGTGACCTTAATTGGTGTTTTGGTCCATCTGTACGAATGAAACTAATGAGGCTCTGCATGAAGAAAATAACCAAGTGCCTGCTAGAGGTGAGCCAGAGGGAGAATCTGCCTTCATGGAGTGTGAGGAGTGGATGGTGGCTGAGAGATGCATATAGAAGTACATGAACCACCTGTGTAGCATGTCAGATGCCCAAGGAACAGTAGGCAGTATGGACGGTGCATACTGCTCCTAGCTCAGGAAGGCCTTGGGAAAAGAGCGGATGACCTGTGTGTTAAAGGATGACTGGCTGTCACATTCTTGCGACACACACTTTTACAGCGTGAATTAATTTCTTTCTTTCTTCCTTCCTCCCTTTCTTCCTCCCTTCCTCCCTTCCTTCCTTCCTTCCTTTCTTTCTTTCTTTCTTTCTTTCTTTCTTTCTTTCTTTCTTTCTTTCTTTCTTTCTTTCTTTCTTTCTTTCTTTCTTATAGGGGGCCAAGGTTTGTCTGCATAGCCCTGTAGTTTCTGGCTGTACTGAAACTCTCTGTAGATCAAGCTGGCCTTGAGCTTAGAAGTCGGCTTGCTTCTGCTTCCTGAGAGCTAGGGTTAAAGCTGTAAAAGGGCTAGGGAAATGGCCCAGTCATAAAGAGCAGTGATTGCTCTTTCAGAGGCCCAGAGTTCAATTCTAGCATCCACATGGTGACTCATAACTGTGTATAACCCTAGTCCCAGGGATCAAGACATCCTCTTCTGGCTTCTATGGGTACTAGGCACATAAATGGTACACACATATGTATACGGACAAAATGCTCATATATAAAAAGTGTGTGCCACAGTGCCTAGCTTACAGCATGAATTTCTGTTCTTTTCAATAGCTGATCCAATATTAGTCTTAGTTAACATTGGGGGTTTTAATTCAGTAAATATAGTTAATTTTCTTTTCTTTTTCTTTTTCTTTTTTCTTTTTTTTTTCTGAGACAGGGTTTCTCTGTAGCCCTGGCTGTCCTGGAACTCACTCTGTAGACCAGGCTGGCCTCGAACTCAGAAATCCACCTGCCTCTGCCTCCCAAGGCTGGGATTAAAGGCATGTGCCACCACCGCCTGGCTCATAGTTAATTTTCTTTAGAGACTATATTCTTTTTTAGTATAAAAATGTAATTAGACCAGAGTCTTTGGGGTCAGAGAGATGAGAACATGGCTTCAAAGGGCTATGTCCATAATTAAAAGAGAGCTTACAAGTGGACAGCACAGATGAAGTACATGGCAGGTGGTAGCAGGAGTTTGTTGTTGTTGTTAAGTTTGAATCTTTTTAGCCCAGGATTGAGTTGATTTTGGGGAACATAGCAGTTTTCCAGGGGTATTCTCACCCTTGATGTGTTCCCTGTATTAGTTTGAGCCATTCGGTGAATTAGATTGCTGTCTGTCTGTCTTGCACATGAACATGCATGTGTGGACCTTCGTGCTGCATTGTGGGAGTGAGAGAGGGCTGACCTCAGGTTGTCAGCCTTGGTGTGGAGCATCTTTGTCTGCTGAGCCATTGTCCTCTACCTCCACTTTTTAGAATGTCCTTTTGTTGTTTTGAGACAGGGTCCTGCTGGCCTCAGGCTCCCTGTAGTCGTCCTCTCTCAGCTCCCCAAGTGCCAGGGTTTCAAGTGCACACCACCACATGCAACTCTTTGTTCAGTGTTTGATGCCCTGGCACACAGAGCCACACAGTCATCAGCCCTTTCAGTTTAAAATCTGCTTATTTACTTGCCTGCTTCTTTGCTTAGTGTGTAGATATTTGGGATAGAAACTGAGTACACAGAAACCAGGAGCTGGTGTCTGCTAGTCTGACAAGAAGAAGCAAAGCATGGCCTGAATTCTGTAACAACCCCTTTTCCCTGGCAGAGGATTTTAGGTTGCAGATTAATTGATTTTAAAAGCACTTTAGAAGAATAGCTTCTGAGGGACTTCCATGTATGCTGAAAGATGTAGCAGGAAATGTTTTGTATTTCAAGGTTGTTAACACTGAGCCCGTGCTGATTCAGTGGGTGTGGGGGGCCCCTCATTTTTTCCTTACTATATCCTTGATGAGTGGCTTGTTGTCATCCTGTGGCCTGCAGGATGGTGCCAGCAATGACCTTTGCCCTACTTCCGCTATTCTGAATCAACACCCTGAAGTGTCTTCTTGGTGGCAGTGCTGTGCCTCTTTCATGTGAGAGATGACATGTTCCGACCTAACTGGTTACTTAGTTGCTGGGGCTCTCTTCAGAGTGCAGTACCTGTGTGGCAGGTGACCTGTGACTGTTTATGTGACTGGAAGAACAGGTTGAAGTGTTGGTGTTGGAGGTGTACACTGCTTGCCTTCTATGGGCTCCGCGTCAGACTTACTGTGGTATGCACACTGAGTAGGCATGTCACATCTGAGGTGTGGATCTGGAGTCGCTTGCTGGCAGTTTGGTCTTGAACAGTGAGTACTTTTCCATTGTGAAGCAAAACTGTTTTCCTGCTCGTGCCAGCCAGCTCGCACAGCACAGCGGCTGCTCCTACCTCAGGCCGTGTTACAGTAGTAGGTGTGTTTAGTGTGCGAGCGTGTGTGTTGAGGAGAGTGCAGGCAGATTTGGAGTAGGGATCAGCTGTCATACTCTTGGGAACAGTTTGCCCGAACTGGATCAGTTACTGTCACTAAGAAGAAAGCTCTTGTTGATTTGACATTGAAGAAGAGACAGGAAAGAAAAGGTAAAAATAAGCCAAAAAAGAGGAAACCATTAAAGAAGGGCTTTTGAAGCTTGGGCTCTTGGAATTCAACTCAGTGGTCAAATACTTGCCCAGCATGTGCTATGCCTGAGTACCAACTCTAGCACTACTGAAAGAGAAGACCCGGGACGGCTCTGACGTGTTACGTTTTGGTTTTCAGAGTTGCTGCAGTTCACTGTCTGGCACAAACCTCTCGTGTTCATTCCTGTAACTATAATGGAGCATTGATGGGTGGCAGGATAAATGAAGTGTTGTTTTTAATAATTTACACATCATATTTACATACTTCCCCTTCACAAACTTGTCAGTGATCACAGCTCCCATGACCCCTTTATCACGGTGTCAAGGGTAAAATCACTTTTCTAATGTCTCCTTTCAAATACCAGCCGTACTTGAGTTTGGAGGAGGATAGCGGTGACGCAGAGCTTCAGTCACATAGGAGATTGGTGGTGGAAAGTGAGCAGTTATAGCTCACCTCAGTGAGATGGATGGAGGGAGGCCGTTCTCACACTTGTCTGTGCTGAGGTGGGCTCAGTGCTGGCGTCCTCCAGTGTGTATGCTGGTCAGTTAGTCATAGTCCCTGACAAAGCAACAGGGTTCCCATTATACTGAGCAGCGTTGTTGTTGTTGTTTTTTGTTTTCTGTTTTCTATAAAAAATGATGGATGGGAACCAGTAAGATTCAGTAAAATAACTGATAGTACTCTAATTATTTCTGATCATGTTTTTCTATGATTTAGTTAGCAGGGTTATAGCTTAGTGATAGGCTGTGTGTGTAGTATGGGAAAGGCCCTGAGTGGATCCTTAGTGTAGCACGCACACATACTCGTGCAGGCATGAACAGGAACGCACACACAGTGGGGGCAGGACAGGGGAGAGAGAAAAAGTTAACAGTGTGACAGTTCACCTCTAAAACACAAAATTTGGAAAGTGATCTTAAAATTTGAGGGAAATCTGTGGACTGGAAAATTTAGACTTGACTAGACTTTAGATGTATATAGTACTTACTATGTAGGATTTCACTCTGTGTCTGCAGTCTTTTTGCCAAATTAATTGAATCTTGCATTTGTTGTTAAAGGTGCATTCATAATGTGTTCGTCTGTCAATTTCATATGTTTGGAATATTGTTGATAGGGACTATCTGGGAATATATATCTGTGGGAAATAATACATCTATTTACAGAATCTTGTAGCACAATTTGAAGCAATGGGAAAACCAACAGTGAGTGTACAAGTCCGCAAGTGAGTGTACAAGGCTAGTTGGAAAGCACAGACAGGGTCGTTTGGGGTTGTTTTTACATGGCTGGGTAGCTGCATTGGCAGATGCTCTTGAAGCATATGCTGAACTTAGGGAATCATTGTCAGTGAACGCACTCTGCAGCCACCAACCAGGTCACCCAAAAACATCCCTGCTTCTCAGAGGCTTCTGTGGTGGCTCTTCACAAGTGACTGCTGCCCTAGGCTTCAGCACCAGACACAAAATTTTCTAATTTTGATTTCTATATGAGTGTAACTATAAATATTGTTCTTACTATGTATGTTGGGTGTTTTACCCATACTGTTGGAAACAACAGAAGTTACTTGTGCTGGTTAGTAATCCATGTGAGTACTAGACCTTAGTTTACTCATCTGGCAGATTGTTGAGTGACTTTCAGACTTGAGACCATATTACTAATAGCATTCTTTTATTTTATTTTATTATTTATTTATTTATTTATTTATTTTTGCTTTTCAAGACAGGGTTTCTCTGTATAGCCCTGGCTGTCCCGGAACTCACTCTGTAGACCAGGCTGGCCTCAAACTCAGAAATCCACCTACCTCTGCCTCCCAAGTGCTGGGATTAAAGGCGTGCACCACCACTGCCCGACTATTATTCTTAATAATATCTATTTATTTATTTACATCCCCAGCAAAGTTTCCTCTCCCTCCTCTCCTCTCATTTTTCACTCCCTCCCCTCTGACCCACTCTCCTCCATCCATTCCTTCTCCACTTCTCTTCAGAAAGCCAGAGGCCTCCCGTGGATATCAGTTATCCTTGGCATATCAAGTTGCATTAAAACTTGGCACACCCTCTCCTATTGAGGCTAAACAAAACAGCTCAATAGGAGGAAAGGGGTCCAGAGGCAGGTTCCTAATGTAAGAAATCCCACTAAACTACACAACTGTAACATATGTGCAGAGAGGGCCTAGGTCAGTCCCATGCGGGCTCCCTCTGTGAACCCCCTATGGATCCAGGATAGTTGATTCGAGGATTTTCTTGTGGTGTCCTTGACCTCTCTGGCTCCTGCTATCCTTCTTCCTCCTATTCAACAGGATTGTCTAAGCTCTGCCTAAAGCTTGGCTGTGGGTCTCTGCATCTGTTGCTACCAGTTGCTGGGTAAAGCCTCTCTGATGGTCATTATGCTAGGCTGTTAAGAGCATTCTTATGGAGATCCTTATTACCTTTGTGTCTCTTTTCTGTTAGCCCCCTAACAGATGCTGGATTTTGATAGGTTGGTTACATTGTTTCTCAAGAGTGGTTACTAGTTTGCTTCCAGGGTGCTTTAGTGCTACATTGTTACTCTCTTATCTTAACCATTCAGAGCTGGTGAAGGGCTGTAGATAGCTATGGTTCACATCTGTTGTGTTATGAATGAGATGGAGCACCTTTAGTGTGTGCTTTGTTCCTTGGTTTAGAGATAGTCTTTCTGTGTTACAGAGGCTTTAAAATCCTGGTCTCAAAGGCTCATACCATCATGCCGGATTCTACTCTTTTTTTTTTTTTTTTTTTAAATTTATTTTACTTTGTGTTTATGAGTGCTTTGCTTGCGTGTATATTTTTGCACCACATGCATTCCCAGGGCCTAAAGAAGCAGTGAACCTCCATGTGGGTGCTGGGAATTGAACACAAGTCAACAAGTGCTCTTAACACTCCACAGTGTACTCTTTACTAAGAATCATCACATATTAATTTGTATTATGACTTCACCATTTCCTCCTATATGCATGTGCAAACATACATGCACACAACACACACTTTGTCTTGAACTATTTAGTTGTAAACAGTAATTATCCTTTACTGCTGAATATTTGTATTTTCTAGAAAACACCAACATTCTCTTTTATAGCTATAGTACAATTACAAAACTGGGCATTATATACTATAATGTTTAGCTGGTGAATAGGCTCGTTAAGTTTACTAATGGCAATAATATTCAGTACCACGATGAGAATAGCTTTTCTCTTTTAAAAAAATTGCTTTTATTTTGTGTGTAAAGGTGTGTTAAAAGCAAGTGCTCTTCTCTGCCAGCTGTCTCCAGCCCATACTTAACATTTTAAACCATTTCCTGTCTCAGTTAAGGTTTCTATTGCTGTGATGAATGACCAAATCAAGTTGGGGAGGAAAGGGTTTATTCAGCTTACTCGGTCCCATCATAGTCCATCACTGAAGGAAGTCAGAACAGGAACTCAAGCAGGGCAGGAACCTGGAGGCAGAAGCTGATGCAGAAGCCATGGAAGGTGCTGCTTACTGGCTTGCTCAGCCTGCTTTCTTATAGAACCAGGGATGGCCCCACCTACAATGGGTTGGGCCCTCTCACATCAATCACTAATTAAGAAGATGCCCTGCAGGTTTACTCTAGTCCAATTTTTATGGAGGCATTTTCTCAACTGAGCTCCCTCCTCTCATATGACTAGCTTGTGTCAAGTTGACATAAGCTATTACCACACTTCCTTTTTTTATACAAAGGGCATGGCATAATATTTTCTTTTGTGCTTTGCTTATTTTTACTTAATGTATTCTAGAAATTTCTATGTTGACTTTTTATTGCAGTGTGTGTGTGTGTGTGTGTGTGTGTATGTGTGTGTGTATGTAGGTGAGAGAACAACTGTGGGAGTCAGTTCTTTCCATCACACAGATTGCAGAGGTTGAACTCAGGGCTTCAGGCTTCGTGGCAAGTGAGCCATCTCACCAGCCCTCTATACCACTATACTGAGTTTTTTCTTTTTGTAGCTGTATAATATACTGCATATATATCAATGCAGTTTACACTGTCCTTCCCAAATGAGTGTTATCACACTTTTTCTATTTTTGCCAGCCTGATAGGTAGCAAGTATTTCACCATCTGGTTTCTTTTCTTTCTTCCTCCTCATTTTTAAAAATTTATTTGTTTTGCCTGTGATAAGGTTTTTTTGTTTGTTTGTTTGGTTTTTTTTTCTTTTGGTTTTTTGAGACAGGGTGTCTCTGTGTAGCCCTGGCTGTCCTGGAACTCACTCTGTAGACCATGCTGGCCTCGGACTCAGATATCCACCTGCCTCTGCCTCCCAAGTGCTGGGATTAAAGGCGTGTGCCACCACTGCCTGGCTGTGATAACATTTTTAAAATTTTTTTCTAAACTAAATTTTGTTTTAAGATTTTTATGTACTTAAGTTGATCAAGTCTTTGTTTTATGATTTTAGAATTTTTGGTTGTATGTACTTAGAAACACATACTTTATTTTTGATATGGTATTAAACACTTTGAACTCTACGTTGTGAATACACGGTTGACCGAGCATGATTTTCTATAAAACCAATGTTTTCTGCATTAATTTTTAAGCTACAATCAATTATCTTTCTATATAGTTCCTTTATAGAATTTTTTTCATTATCATTATAATTTTGTTGCTTTGTTACAGGATTTCTCTAGAGCCCTAGCTGTCATGGAACTCTCTGTGTAGACCAGGCTGGCCTTGAACTCCCAGAGATCCACCTGCCTCTGCCTCCTGAGTGCTGGGATTAAAAATGTGTGCCCTCACTCCCGGCTTATTTTACTATTATTGTGGTGCTGAGAGCATAGCCTAGGACCTCATGCATGCTAGATAAGAGCTCTCCTGCTAAGCTGTGCCCTTGCTTTGGGTTCTTATTCTGGCTTCCTGGTTTCTTTCTTGTGAATACTATGTGGTCAGAACTACACATAAAGAGGCTATGATTTGGTACCCCAGTGTATATTTGACTTTGCCGTTACCCAAAGGCTGGAATTAAGCTCCCTTTCACATGAGTTTAAGAAAAGAGTATTTAACATAATGAGGGAAAATTAGTTTGAAAATATGATTTGAAAATAGAGAATATTGCACTTACATAAGTGTTAATTGTAGAAGATTGATGGACTAGGAAACTTGAGATTTAAAGGGATTTTGTACCAGAGTTGATGGCTACTTTTGACCAACTGAGACAAATTGTAAAGAAAGCACATTTTATGGTTAATGTCATTTTTTTCCCTTTCTCTGTACCCTATTGTTTATTTTAGGTATCAAACATATGATAACCCTTAATTATCAGAGTTTAATTCTATGTAAATGTTTAAAGAAACTCATTCTTTTTCTATTTTTAACTATAAAAGGTTTTATGAGTGTTTTGCTTGAATGCATGTCTGTGTACTGCATGTGTATCTGGTACACACACAGACCAGAAGACTGGCACCAGATCCCCTGGAACTGGAATTACAGATGGTTGTGAGCCACCATGTAGTTGCTGGGAATCAAAGCTAGGTCCTCCGACAGTGCTCTTAGCCATTAAGCCATCTCTCCAGCCCTCCTCTTACTTTTCATTTTGATGTTGGACTCAAACCCAGGACTGTGAGTGTGCTGTGGTAGGTGAGCATTCTATGACTCAGCTTCATGGCTAAGTCTTCTTACTTTTCAAATAAAATATTTCACCTTTCTGCACTACTATAATGCTGCTTAGTAATTGATTAAGAAAAGATGTACTGCTTTTCCAGGAGCCTTGGGTTGGGTCCCAACATTTATTCGATGACTGACTCACACCATCTGTAACTCTAGTTCCAAGGGATCTAGTGCTTTCTTCTGACCTTTGTGGACACTAAGTTCAAATGTGCTGCATAGATGCAGGGAAAATACCCATCACAGAAAAAAAATTTAAAAAAATACAAACAAATAAGTGATGAACAGACATTCCATATGGATCCCTGGATTGAAAACTGGAAGAAACTTTAGACGTTTGTCACATGTGGACCATTTTAACTTGTAGAAGTGAATTCATTATGATTATTTAAGAGTATTGCTTCAGTCAAAGATAGTAAATCAGTCAGCTAATGTATGCCTTCACCTTAAGTGGAAAAACTTTGAGTTCTTTTAGTTAAAAGTATGGTTTTTTCCTTGGTCTTGGAGGTGGTTGGTAAAAGCATTTGTTTCTGGCCTCCTGTGTTTGATCCCCAGGACCCACATAGAGGAAGAGGGAATAGGTTCCTGGAAGATGACCTGTGCCCTCCACCTGGGCACTGTGTTACACTTAGAGTATAGGAAGGCACACACATTTGTACTTACACCTGCACACACACTAAGTAAATAAGTAAATATATAAGCAAAGTAACAGCAAGTAGTTTTTCTGTTTTTTTTCTATAGGTTTTTAATTCCTGGCGTTCTAATACAAAAGTACAAATGGGTCTCTTTTAGTTACTTTCTGTTACTGCAATTAGACACCATGACCAAGGCAACTTATAAAAGAATTTATTTTTGGCTTCATTTTAAAGTAATGAAGATTTACTTGATCCTTAGTGACAATTTTTAGAACTTCCAACAGTATAGGCTGTCCTCATTGTTGCCTGGGTAGTTTCTGTGAGGTCACCCTGTTCATGAGTCATATCCTAAATGCAAGTTTAATAAGGTGCCACCTTCCTGTCTTCCTGAAGGTGGCACTCACTCGTGGGCACACAGCAGGGTACCACCTTCCTGTCTTCCTGAAGGTGGCACTCACTCGTGGGCACGCAGCAGGCATCCATAAAGTATTTTATTGTGTATGTGATTTGGAATCTTAGGAAGACTAGCATGATTGCCTGTAACTATAAAGAGGTTTTGTGTCTGATTTTGTACCATAGTGATATGTTCCTTGTTTATTAAATGTCAGAAAGTCGTACCAGAGTTCTTAAGAATAGTGTAAAAATCAAGAACCCTGCTTAGTCTTCAGATACTTAATCCTGCTTCCCGTAGTCAGTGTGTGTTTATTTTCTCTTGCTTCTAGACCAAGAGCAATGATGACCTGTTAGCTGGAATGGCTGGAGGAGTAAACGTGACTAATGGTGTTAAAGCGAAGAAGAGCACCTGCTCGTCTGCAGCGCCTTCAGCACCTGCCCCTGCCATGACCATCTCGGAGAACAAGTCTAAGATTAGTGCAGGTGGGGGCTCCTC
Source organism: Montemys delectorum (assembly GCA_019843815.1). Classification (NCBI taxonomy): domain Eukaryota; kingdom Metazoa; phylum Chordata; class Mammalia; order Rodentia; family Muridae; genus Montemys; species Montemys delectorum. Next base: position 64,586 of record JADRCD010217064.1, read on the forward strand.
AGTCCTGTGCTCTCCGCCTTTGCTCGTGCTAGGCTTTCCTAGCCCAGGTTGCCCACTGTGCCCTTGCCTCGTCCAGTACAGATCAAACTGCACTGTTAGGTCTAAGGGTCATGGGTGTGATTGCCAGGAGGGAGTGGTTAGTACTGACTTGATCCTTAGTGCAGCCTTTGAAGTAGAAACTGTATTTTCCTCCTTGTAGAGTTGAGATAACTGCGCTGAAGCCTAGTCTAATAGCCTTGCTAAAGGCTGTCTCTTTTTGTTCACTTGATAGAAGCTTCTAGGAAACTCATTTTGTACCAGACTATAAAAGGCACAAACCTGGTGGTTTCAGTCTATTACTTCCAAGTCCTACTCTCATTTAATTTCATGCCCTACTCATGGGGTAGTGCCTTGAGATGGAGCTCTCTAGAGCCAGCTCCTCTTTAGAGCTGAGCCGGGGCCATTCCAGTGCACATAAGTGGTCTCCTGTTCATGGTTGCATCTAACCTCAGACTTCACTCATTACCTCCTAGGAGTAGATGTTCCAGTTCAGATTTGTATGTCTCAGTGGGTTACGTAACAGGTATTTATTTTATTATTCCATAGTCTGTAAATCTAAGTATCAGCAGTTATGCTTTCTCCCGAGGCCTCCCTGGCTCGCACTGACTGCTTCCTCATTCTGTCCTCACGGTGTGTCCCTCTGCTTTTGTCCTAATGTCCTCTTTGTAGACATAAATCACACCAGATAAGAGCCACCCTAACACCTTGTCTTAGTCTTCTGTTGCTGTGAAGAGACCATGACCATGGAAATTCTTATAAAAGAAAACATTTAATTGGGACTTATTTACAGTTTAGGAGGCTCAGTCCATTATCATCATGGTAGGAAGCATGGCAGCATGCAGGCAGACATGGTGCTGGAGAAGAGCTGAGAGTTCTACATCTGGACCAACAGGCTGCAGGAAGAGAGACACTGGGCCAAGCTTGGGCTTTTGGGACCTCAGAGCCCTCCCCCAGTGACACATTTCCTCCAACAGGGGCCACTCCCTAAGCACTTAAGTGTATGAGCTTATGGTGACTGTTTTCATTCAAACCACCACACTGTGTGAACTGAATGGATTGAGTGGACTACTGTGTCTACAAATACAGTCACATTTTAGGGGCCGGGGCTTACGGCTTAGACATACACCTTTCAGGGGACATGGTTCAGCCCCTGCAGCATCCTTGCTCTTTAGTTCTTTGGCTGTCTTACTGTGTAAGTGAGGCTGCTCATCTGCTTTGAGCTATTCTGCTTAGTTAGGTTACCAGCAAGGTTGCTGCTCTTTTCCATTTTGTCTGTCCTTCTGTTCCTCTGCTATCTTTCTCTTTCCTTACCTTCTGTTGCTTAGTCGATCCTTGCCTTCATCTTGATGTCCGTTCCTTTGGTTGTTCAGTCAATTCACATTTTTTTTTAAGTGAGAAGGGCCTTTTGTGTTGGTAAGAATGATGGTACCAGTCCTAATGTGGTGGAAGGCTGTACCCATCCTCTTCCTCCTTGGTTATCCGTTTATATTTGTTTCACCATACCCTTTTCTCTGCCTTTGAAATTTGTCACAGGTTTCTGTCCACTTCCGGTGTCGCCACTGCCCAGTGCAGGCTGCTTCCTTTCTCACCAGTACATAGGACAGCTTTCTGTCAGTCAGAGCTCGTTACAGAGCTGAACGGATAGGATGAATATGTGTAAATAATACAATACAATATAAACATGTATCTTTGTAAAGGGCTTATTAGGATGCCTTACAGGCTGTGCTCTAGGTAGTCCAACTATGGCGGTCTCCCAGTGGAAAGGACAGTGCAGTAGTTGTTCTGTACTAGATGTCTTTGGAGTCTTAGTCTATGCTAGGGTCTTGAGACTGTTTGAGTCCTGAAGTGCTAGGTTCTCACAGCAGCCAGAGAGAGCAAGGGCAAGGAGGCAGAAGCCAAAGCTGCTGTCAGAAGGTGTGGCCCACCTCAGGTGCGCCAGTCTGGTTGGGTTTTAGTTGATTCCAGATGTAGTCACTTGACAGCCAAGATTTGCTGTAATAGTCTTCTAGATGAATTTCACAGACATTCCCTTTTCCTTGTTCTTTCTTGCACAAGAATCTTTATTGACTTTCAGTGACTCCCTGAACTCTGCCAGTGCCCAGGCCTCCGCAGAAATGCCCCTCAGAACACTTGCTGACTGTTTTATCTTAATGTTGCCTGCCATGCTCACTTCTCCTTCCTTGTGTCTTTGCCAGCCTGACTTCTTTCTTGTCTACCCCGATTCTTTATTAAATGGCTGAGCCACCATTTCTCAGTGAGTGGCTCTAGGCTATAACTTAGCCAGAAGGCAATATCGCTTCTTTGTAAAACAGTGTATTAAATTCATTAATTAAATTTGTTGAACAAAATGTACTTTGGGGGAAGAGGATTGAAATGGAGCCTTAATATTTAGTCCCAACGAGCCTGGGACTCACTGTGTTGCACCTTCCTCCCTGTTTCTGCCTCCAGAGTGTTGGGTTTCAGGCATGTACTATGTATGATATCTAGCATGAGCATTTTTCTTAACTGCTAATGTTTTAAACCTTTAAAAACAACTGACACGATCATTTTACTTGATGTAAAAGAAATAGAAAAAAACCACAAACAACAAAATATTGTTTACTCTAAGAAACAAGATGTAGACCTGGTTGTGAGGCCCTGTGTCCTCACTCTCATATACTCCTGTGGATTGAGCACAAGGCCTCGCACATGCTAAGCAGATGCACCGCCTTGCCTGCAACTCCAGTCCTCTCTCCCTTGCAGTCTGAGGCAGGCTGAGTTGTTCTGCTGGCCCTGAATGAATTCTGGTTTGTGATCTTACTGCCTTAGCCTCAAAAGTAACTGGATTGCAGCCTGCATACCACCAGGCCCAACTAACTGGAACATTTCTTAAGGAACTGCCGTTTTATGTAGTGGACCACAGGGCTATAGAGGGATGAACAACTTTGTGATATATATAGGAAGATGGTTCCCTATGGCTGTTAGTGCGTTCTGTAGCAGCTCTGTAGCTCTAGAATGGAGTGAGGCTATCATTACCTCAAAGTTTTGATGAATCTTATGTAAATTAATGCCTGTGAATTTGTGTCCTCTCCCTGGTTCTAACGATTGACCCCAGAACCTTGCGCACGCTGCACAAACACTCTTCCTCCCTGCCAGCCTGCTCCAAAGTTTCCTGTGTGCACGTGGAATAACATGGAATAAGCCTCAGAGCTCTCGGTGCTCTAGAGCTTTAGTTACTACTCTCGTGCCAGTATGGGCTCAGACCCTTGTTGCCATTTACTTTGGTTATCATTCTTCTGTTTCTTGTAGGTTGCCCAGGCTTCGGGTTTCTTCTGAGGCTGGCTTTCCTTTCATGGTGATCTTTGCTCTCCTCTCACTCTGTTTCCTGTAGGTAATCACCTGACTGGCTGATCTTAGAGTCATCCTAACTGAGCCTGCTCTGGACTATTTCGTCTCAGCCAGTATGCAGCTCCTACTCCTGTATCTGAGTTACTGTGCTTATCTCTTTAACAGCCTTATTGAGATATATATAGTTCATGGTCCATAGAATTTACCCTGTAATTTAAAAATTAGATGTAAGGTTTCTAATCATTGCTTTTGAAAGATGAGGTCCAGGTCTCAAGGAGTTTGACTTTGCAGATGACCAATTGCAGGTCTCTCTCAGGATTGTGCTCAGCTTTCATCTCAGTAATGCCAGGCTCAGAACACGTGCATTTTTGTTGCTAACAATTTTATCTTAAATTCTTTGTTTTAAACATGTAGGCACTAGTTCCTCAGCCAAACGGAGTACTTCGGCTGGTAATAAAGACTCCAGTTCTACTAGAGAAAGGTTACGTGAACGCACCCGGCTAAACCAGAGCAAAAAACTGCCCTCCGTAAGCCAGGGAGCTAATGATGTGGCACTGGCTAAACGTTCACGCAGCCGCACTGCTGCAGAGGGTGATGTTCGTATGAGCAAGTCTAAGTCGGACAATCAGATCAGTGACAAAGCTGCTTTGGAAGCCAAGGTGAAAGATCTCCTCACACTGGCGAAAACCAAGGATGTGGAAATTTTACATTTAAGAAATGAACTCCGAGACATGCGTGCTCAGCTGGGCATTAGTGAGGACCACTGTGAAGGCGAGGACAGGTCCGAGGAGAAGGAAACCATTATTGCCCACCAGCCAACTGATGTGGAGTCTACACTCCTGCAGCTGCAGGAACAGAATACAGCCATCCGAGAGGAGCTCAACCAGCTGAAGAATGAAAACAGAATGCTAAAGGACCGGCTGAATGCTTTGGGCTTTTCCCTAGAGCAAAGGCTGGACAATTCTGAAAAACTATTTGGCTATCAGTCCCTGAGCCCAGAAATCACCCCTGGCAACCAGAGTGATGGAGGAGGAACTCTGACATCTTCAGTAGAAGGTTCTGCCCCTGGGTCGGTGGAAGATCTCCTGAGTCAGGATGAAAACACGCTCATGGACCATCAGCACAGTAACTCCATGGACAACCTGGACAGTGAGTGCAGCGAGGTGTACCAGCCCCTCACTTCCAGCGACGACGCTCTGGACGCCCCCTCCTCTTCAGAGTCAGAGGGCGTGCCAAGCATTGAACGCTCTCGGAAAGGGAGCAGTGGGAATGCCAGCGAGGTGTCTGTCGCTTGCCTGACAGAGCGGATTCACCAGATGGAAGAGAACCAGCACAGCACCAGTGAGGAGCTTCAGGCAACTCTGCAAGAGCTAGCTGATCTCCAGCAGATTACCCAGGAACTCAACAGTGAGAATGAAAGGCTAGGGGAGGAGAAGGTCATTCTGATGGAGTCGCTGTGTCAGCAGAGTGATAAGTTGGAACACTTTGGCCGACAGATTGAATATTTCCGTTCCCTTCTCGATGAACATCACATTTCCTATGTCATAGATGAAGACGTAAAGAGCGGGCGCTACATGGAACTAGAGCAGCGCTACATGGATTTGGCTGAGAATGCCCGTTTTGAGCGAGAGCAGCTTCTAGGTGTTCAGCAGCATTTAAGCAACACTTTGAAGATGGCAGAACAAGATAACAAGGAAGCTCAAGAAATGATAGGTGCCCTCAAAGAGCGCAGCCACCACATGGAGCGGATTATTGAGTCTGAGCAGAAGGGCAAAGCGGCCCTGGCAGCCACGTTGGAGGAGTACAAAGCTACTGTAGCCAGTGACCAGATAGAGATGAATCGCTTGAAGGCTCAGCTGGAGAATGAAAAGCAGAAGGTGGCTGAGTTGTATTCTATCCATAACTCTGGAGACAAGTCTGATATCCAGGATCTCCTGGAGAGTGTCAGGTTGGACAAGGAAAAGGCAGAGGCTTTGGCCAGTAGCCTGCAGGAAGATCTGGCCCATACCAGAAATGATGCCAATCGGTTACAGGACACCATTGCTAAGGTATTGCCAAATAAGGATGTCCTTGTTTAGCATTATACAGCTGCCATATGTAGCATGCTTGTTGAGCAACAGAAGTGGGACATTGCCTTTTAAAAATCATTCTCAAGTTTTAAAATGCACTACCTTATGTAGAGTAAAAAGTTTCCTTACAAGGTTGTCATTGTCAGTCATTCCTCCCTCTTCTATCACCTTCTTCCCAGATGGGCTGGAGGTGCTGGGAACTGTGCCCCCAGATTTCCTTCTGAGTAGTAGATAGCTTTACATCCTCATCTTAACATACTGTGACATAAGGTAGATGCTGAGTCAGGATTCCAGTTTTCTAGGATTGGCAGTGTCTGCTGCCTCTCGTCCTGGTCTGGTTTTTCAAATAGCATTTTACTGTGAGTTCATTCTACTTTTAGAGTAGAGTTGCTCCTGTTTCTTGGAGGTACAAGATTTACTGCTGGCAAAGAGCTAGCTTAGAGATAATTTTTCTAGTCCCTCATCTCACAGATGTTCAGTGTACTAGTAAAGACTCAGTTAGAGAGACTGACTAGGTTGCTGGTGATGTTCTGTATCCTGAGTGATTTTTGAAGTGGATGTTTTTGTACAAATTATCTATTTATTCCATCCACATTTTATTCCTTTTTAAGATGTGTATGTGTTAATCTATGGCATGTGCATGTGTACCCACAGAGGCCAAGGAGGATGTTGGATCCCTTGAAGCTGGAGTTACAGGCTGTTGTTGAGATTCTTGGTGGGGTGTTGGGAACTGAACTGGGGTTGTCCAGAAGAGCAGGGGTGCTCTGGCTGCTGAGTATTTCCCCGCCCAAGTGCAGTGAGTTTTAGAGGGAGAAGTTTTACTGCATCTGTGGTTAAACCTGAAAAACTTACCTTTTTACTATTCCAGTGATCCCTTTTATTTCATATTTGTTTCAGGGGGGAGGGGATATGAATACATGCATATTGGGGTACATCAGTCAGGACAGCTTGTGGGAGTTGGTTTCTCCTATCATGGGAAGCTCCAAGGATCGGACCCGGCTCATTAATTTTGGCAGCCAGCACCTTTACTTTGCCAGCCATCTTGCCAGTGTGTTAGTGATCACTTTCAGAGATCTAATTCAGGAGACACATGTTGAGGGGCACTGGGAACTAGCACTTTGATAAAGACTATTTGAAATGGAAATGGTACGTTTTACTTATTTGTATGTGTATATTGTGTCAGTGTGTGTCTGTGCTATGAATCATGTGAGGAGATTGGAGGATGACTTGGAGTCTCTTCCCTCCTTCCACCATGAGGGTTCTGGGAATTGAACACAGGCCTCCTGGCTTCACAGCAAGCACCTTTACCTGCTGAGCCATTTTATTAGCCTTAAATGTTTTTATGGTTTCATATTTCATTTTTTCTATAAATGTAGCATATTTTTTAATAGGTGAGCTGGTAGCATGTTAAACATTCATCAAATGCACACTTTAAGCCCAAACTTTGGAGAAGAGAAAATGTCTCCACATTGCCTTATAAATAACCTGGCTAAGTTTAGTGATTCATCAGTGTACCATTAGTCAGTGGTGTAGTGGGCTTGTGCTCAGATGGATCAAATGGACACCTTGTGCACTTGTGCTGGTCCCCATGCTTGGCCAGGCTGTCAGTCAGTCTGTCCATTAGCTGCTCACACTTAGCTTCCATATCTAACGGTAAGTACTTTGCTTGTGGAGTTTATCCCCAGACAAGTCTCCTTTTAACTTCTTTAGGTAGAAGATGAATACCGAACTTTCCAGGAAGAAGCCAAGAAGCAGATTGAAGATTTGAATATGACGTTAGAAAAACTAAGATCAGAGCTGGAGGAAAAGGACACGGAGAGGAGCGACATGAAGGAAACCATCTTTGAACTTGAAGATGAGGTGGAGCAGCACCGTGCTGTGAAGCTCCATGACAACCTCATTATCTCTGATCTAGAGAGTAAGTAAGGCAGCTCGCTCAGGCCCTGCCTACCCCACCCTCTGCATGCGAGCCTGTGTTCCATGGTGGAAATAGCAGTTTTGACTAGCACACAGTATGGACACAGGCAGCACACTGACCTACAGAAAGGCACTTTGACAGAGGTGTGCTTCACACCTTAGTTGGGAAACTCTGAGTCACTATATTTTGTTCTCCAGTGTTCCATAGAGAATCTCTGAAGTGAAAAGCTAACAGTCATTTATTTTCCAGACTATAAGAAAGGCCATTAATTTACTTTAGTGATTGTAAATGAACAAAGTTGAAAAAAAATGCTAATCTTACAGCATTCTGATCACGGAACACAGGGTTTTTGTTTTGTTTTGTTTTGTTTTGTTTTGTTTTGTTTTTAAATTTATTTGATTTTTCTTATTATTCTGAGGATTTTATGTCATGGTGGAATGAAACCTGCATTTTAAAGTTTCATGTACTTTGCATGAATAGATTTTTAAACTATTTTGTAGTTATTTTAGATTTGTAAGAAAGTTGAGAACTTTTATATGAACCTAATCTATTTCCTCATGAATTGTTTATTGGTTACAAGAGAGAAGAGAAACTACAACTCCTTCTGCAGTAGGGAAAGCTGAGCGGGGCTTTGGGTTGTCGTGTGGGTCATAGAGGCACGTGGTACAGTGCAGAGCACAAGTGAGGGCCGTTCTGACCGAGGCACATAGCAACCACAGAGAAACACGAGGCAGACAGCATGAGGATGTGCTAGGAGCAGAGGGGTGGAGGGCTGCAACGCTAATGACATCAGTGCTGCGAAAAAGAAAGGCTATGGAAAGGTCCCAAGTAAACGAAGACTCAGGAGACACGATAGTTAGATGGAATACCCATGTCTAGACAGGCCCATTACTACAGGGGAAAATTATATAAAGGCATTAATCAAACATTGAGTTATGGCTAAGAGATTAAAGATATGCTAATAATACATTTAGGAAGTTGATAATTACACTCTGTTTACATAAAATACCCCTGTTCTTAGAAACCACACACTGAGTGTTTCAGGTTAAGGGCTGTGATTACTACACCCCCAAGGAGTTCTGGGAAGAAATTAGGTTGATGGGTAGATACAGAAACAAGCTGTGGCAGCTGATAGGACAGATGAGTTGTATTCCTGCTGCCTTTTGTGTGTTGCTGGAGATGACGCTCAGGACCTCGTCCACGTAAATTTCACATTCTTACCACCGAACTACATCCTCACTTTTATACACCTTTAAATTACAGACCTAGAGATGACAGAGTGAGTGGAGTAGGCGTGTCTGATGCAGTCAAGTCTTTCAGATAATTGTGTGTACGCAGTACTCCTTTGGAGACTCTCAGTTCATCATTTCTTGACAGAGTGCTGATTAGCAAGTATAGCATTGTGCCTGTCGCTAGGGTAATGGGGACATTGGAGATACTTGAAGAAGAGCAGGTCATGTGTGGGAAATGTTCAGGATAGAACTTGGGAATTCTAAGTTCTGGTTAGCTGATTGTGAATCTGGATTGACCAAGGTTTTGTTGAACATTTAGGGGCCTCTATTAAAATAGTCAGTGGTGGGACTGAGTTTTTAAGGAGATGATGTTGTGACTGCCGTGAAACTTCTCATCCATAACTTAACCCTTCAGGGTGATCTTAGTGACTCATCTGTGGTCCAGTGCTCAGTAGTGATTGACAGTTCTAAGCTGTCTTCAGCTGCCACAATACGGTCTTGTTTCAGAGTCAAAAACCAAACAAAGAACTTTTAGCACTTATATTTAGTTTTAAAATATATAACATTTTTACTTTTTATTTTATTTTATTTTTTTATTTTTGGTTTTTTTTCGAGGCAGGGTTTCTCTGTGTAGCCCTGGCTGTCAGGAACTCACTCTGTAGACCAGGCTGGCCTCGAACTCAGAAATCCGTCTGCCTCTGCCTCCCAAGTGCTGGGATTAAAGGCCTGCGCCGCCACCACCTGGCCGGAATTTTTTTTTTTTTTAAAATTAGGGCTAATTATAGGCGTGTAGGTGAGCCAGCAGAGCACTACTGAAGAGAATGCCCCTCCCCCAGCCAGTAGTACTCCACAAAGCGTCAGAGTGGGCCAGGTAATTCTGCTTCTTGCCTGTAGGAAGTGTTTACATTTTCCAGAGTAACTTTGGAAGCTCCTTGTACTGTTCCTTGGGTTCTCCAGTACTGCCCTGTTTCCCGTGCGGTCAGTCCTCATGGTTTTATTCATGGGCGGGAGTGACATCTTGTGGTAACTGGGGCATTAGCTAGGAAAATGTTAGATGATGACGACCCTGGGGGCCGAACTTTACAAATGATTCTTTTTTCACATACCAATTTTAACTAGAAAATGACAAAAAATACTGAGGAATTAAAAAAATTATATATCTTCTTTTACAACTTTTTAAGATAAAAGTTCAAATATGTATTAGTATTAGAAGAATAATTATTACCTAGTGCTTATATTGTCCTTGTATGTATATGCTGAACTACTGAATACCAGCCCGTTTAATTCTTAAATATTTAAACGTGATTCCTAAAAGAAGGTTTTTCTGAGCACTTCTAGCAAAATTATTCTTAGTTTTCTAGTATCAACTAATAGCTCATAATTAGATTTCTCCAGCTGTCATGAAAATGTTTCTTTATAGCTTTATTTACTCCTAGGTTTTAGTAACTAGTTTTTTCTAGTCCTACAGAGATTGATCTCAGGACCTCATGCTAACCAAGCTTTCTACTATCCTTATATATTAATTTATTTAGGTTTTTATTTATCTTAGACTAGCTTCAAACTGATCCTTGTGCTCTTAGTTTCTACAGTTTATAGGATTATAAGTGTATACTACACTTCTCTCTCTCTCTCTTTGAAATAATAACCAGTGTCTAAACAAATTTTATACTTTATGTTAGATCTCAAGAGTTATTTTGCAGTTACTTTTTCTCTGGAGTTTGATGGCAGTTAATTTTTTTCTAGAAAATTCTCACATTTGGAGTTAACTCAGCACATGATACATGAATTTGTGTTGTTTGAGAAAGCAAGATTTCTTCTGTGGAATATTTAACAAGCTTAGAACCTCTTCATCAGCTCCCAAATAAGCCTTATAATTTCATAGTATTCACTCTTCAGTCGCCCCAGTGTAAACCCCATGTGTACTCAATAGTAATTGTTCCTCAGTCGCCTTCCAGTCGCTCCTGGACTCAAGCATGTGGAGGGAAAGATGCTCAGAATGAAGGGACAAATGGAAAACTGCAGAGAAATAAAAACTACAAAACAGAACAAGCGTAAACACCTTAGTGTTTAAGCCACAAAAGTGTGATGTAAACTCAGAACTCCCAGTTCAGAACATGGCTTCAGATTACCATGTCCTTCCTTCCCCTAAAAGAAGAGTAGGAATGAAATGTAAAGCCTCAGTGGAGCTGATGCTGAGATAGAAAACAGTTGGCCTGTGCTGTTGGATCAGTAGTTTTGAGTAATTTCTGGAGTATAGAGAGCATAGAGTCAGAGATATGGAGCAATAAAGCAGAACAGAAAAGCCTGTAGTCCAGAGAGCAGTGAGACTCGGACGCTCGGTGTTCCCAGCAAGCACATTACTCAACTGCCTCTCAGGGCAGGGTACTGGGCTGAGGCCCTCTACTTACCTGCTTACTTTTGCTTATTTGCTTCTGAGCCTAGATTCTTGTGGATAAAGGAGTGGAATTGGATGCCAGGGTTCTTTGAATGACCTTGGTGTCAGAAAGGGAAGTGGATTGTATCTCCAGAACTGTAGGCTGCCATGTGGTCTGGGAGAGAGAACCACGTGGAGGGAAAGTAAGTTAGACTCCCCGCTGTGAAATGGACATACCTCCCAGCACTGGCTAGGGTCCAGTCCTCCTGTTGATGTGTCATCGGCAGAGCCTAGTTGCTGTACCAGAGAAACCTGCGGGTGGAGCAGTGGCACCTGCGGTTGCTGAGTGATGTGTATAAGTCACAGTGAAGACTTAATGGACACTTTATCTTCTTAAAAAACAAGCAGCTGACTAAAAAATCAACTAAAGAGCACCCCAGCTAAAGCTAGGGACTCTGTCACCAATCTAACAGAGCTGACTCCTGTTCTGGGTGTGATGGTGAAGCATGTCTTCAGTTCCAGCAGAGGCAAGTGATCTATGAGTGCAAGGCAAGCCTGCTCTAAAAAAGAGTTCAGGCCAGCCAAGGCTATGAGGTGAGATCCTGTCTTAAAGTGATGGTGATGACAACAATGACAAATGATGATGATGGTGGTGATAGTAATGTTGATGATGGTGGCTGTAGTGGTGATGGTTGGTGGTGATAGAAGAGTAGCATGTGTCTTGAATTGAGCCTGGGGAGCTGGCTGAGTGGATAAGAACTTACTCTGTAAGCATGGGGACCTGAATTTGAGCCCTGGCAAAAGAAAATAGAAAGCTAGATATGGCTGTGCATGCTGGAGAGAGCAGACTGGCTGACCAGCCTAGCTGAAGTAGCAGGCTTTGGTTCCATGAGAGATCCTGTACACATGCACTCACACACACACACACACACACACACACACACTCACACACACACACACACACACACACACAGAACATACACACACACTCACACGCATACACATGTTTAAAAGTAAAAGTATATGAATGGGCAAATCAGAAAAAGACAAAAAAGATACTTGGCATGGAAAAGAAAAAAGAAAACAAAATGCCAGTATTCATTAAGCAGATGTGAAAAAATCAAAAAGATTGATAGCAAGCAAGAGGAAGGAAGACTATTTTTCTGTGCCATTAAGAAGAGCATGATTGCTGTGTCTTTATAAAAATGCTAATAACCATTTTATTAAAAGACTTAACAGTCCATTTCAAGGAACCTGTCCCTAGAAACAGCATTGTAGGATTAGAGATGTGTGTGTGGGCTTGCCTCAGACTGCTTGTCACCACAAAACTTGGAAATAATCTGCCATTGTTTTTAAAGATGTATTTATGAGGTTTTTTGTTTGTGCATGTATGTAAGTGCACTTGTGTGTATCTTGTGCCCTGAGAGTTCATAAGGGGGGGCAGAATCCCCTGGGACTGGGTTATGGATGGTTCTCAGCTGCCATGTTGGTTCTGGATCCTCTGCAAGAGCATCCACTGCTCTTAGCCAACTGCTGACCCATCACTCTAGTCCCACAATCTACACTTTTAATAATTGTAATCTAGTAAATAGCTTGTGTACACATGTGAGTCCCGTTGTCATTGCCATTATGCCAGTGAGGGTGGAAAGGACAGAGCTCAGTACACGGGCTAGAAGATAAAACAAAGCCAGCTGTAGTGCACATCTGTACTTTAGACCACTTAAAGCTTCAAATATAACATGACATGTGAATGGCAGCCAGACACACTGATCCTTTAAAATGCTCACTTCATTGTGCTGTAAAACCATAAGTGAACTGATGACCTTGCAAAACAAACAAACAAACAAAACAAAACAAGAAACTAACAGTGTTCTTGAGGTAGACCCTTCTAGTGCACACTGAGTTAGCTCATGTTGATATTTGCAAAGGGCCCTTCATAATTTTTACTTTTGAAACTTTTCTCTACATAATATCTGATCAATTGTGTAAAGACTTGCTGTATTTATAACAGAAAGTTGGAGCTATGTTGTCTTAGTCAGGGTTTCTATTCCTGCACCAAACATCATGAGCAAGAAGCAAGTTGGGGAGGAAAGGGTTTATTCAGCTTACTTCCACATGGCTGTTGATCACCAAAGGAAGTCAGGACTGGAACTCAAGCAGGTCAGGAAGCAGGAGCTGATGCAGAGGCCATGGAGGGATGTTCCTTACTGGCTTGCTTCCCCTGGCTTGCTCAGCCTGCTCTCTTATAGAACCCCAGACTTCCAGCCCAGGGATGGCACCACCCCCAAGGGGCCCTCCCCCCTTGATCACTAATTGAGAAAATGCCCCACAGCTGGATCTCATGGAGGCACTTCCCCAACTGAAGCTCCCTTCTCTGTGCTAACTCCACCCTGTGTCAAGTTGGCACACAAAACCAGCCAGTACATATGTTAAGTATGTTAAGAGGAGATTTTGAAAACAAATTCTGATATGTTCCTTTGTACTCTGGGGCCATCTAGATGGTACTGCATATCTGGTTTTATTGATAAATGGAGTCCATTATTTGCTACAGGCTTATGAAGCAGTACAAAAATAATGTCATTGTGCCTAAAAAAGAAGCTAGGCAGATGTGGTAGTGCATCTCTCGTTCCATGTAGTGGGTGGCTGAAGTAGAAGGGCATCTGGAGCCTCTGCAGGGATTTAAGGCTTGCTTGGGCAGCACAGCAAGACCGAGTTCAAACAAAACCCAACCAAATGATGCACACTCATGAATCTAGAAGGATGTAAGTCAAATGCAAATAAAGATAATCTTATTTCGTTACAATTCCTATTTCTAATTGTTTTGTTGTGAACATGTCTTACTTTTAGAACTAAGAAAAAAGTGTAATAACCACTTTTTTTGAGAATAGGAGAATAAAGATTTGAGCAAAATTAAAAAATAAAGTAAAACTCTATAGTTCATCATTTGAAAATCATTTATATCTTTTCCCAGGTTCTGTACACATTGCCTATCGCTCTTTTCTTTCTTTCTTTTTGTTTTTGTTTTGTTTTGTTTTGTTTTGTTTTTCGAGACAGGATTTCTCTATATAGTCCTGGCTGTCCTGAAACTCACTCTGTAGACCAGGCTGGCCTTGAACTCAGAATACTTGTTGCTTTTAACAGATTATTTACTCTTGACTTTTCCTTTCCTCTGAAAATAATATTTAATTTGTTCTTTGGCAAATGCTGGGCCAGATGGAAGCAGCTGATGGTAGTACCCAGAGAGCTTCTGGGCTTCAGGAATCTGGGTGAGTTAGTAAGTCCTCAAGAGGACCATAGCCAGAGCCTGAGCCCATGGTAACAGCCCAGTAATGTCTGCATGATTGGCGGGGACATGAGAGCCAACATGGCTTTCTCCAGGTTTGTCAGGGCCACGTCATCGGAAGAGAGACAGTTAAGAGACCCATTACTAAACAGGAAGGGCAGTCTCCAGAACTCTTCAGAGGAAAGTTAGATGGAATAATAACGCAAATGCAATTTGTCAGATTTCTAGAATAAAAATAGTTCTGTTTAAAAAAAAAAAAAATAGAGGTTTAATCTGTAATTTAAAAGCAAGGAGATAATAGTTCTTGTTTGTGATAGAATTTGAGTTGAAGACAGTAGGTGGCAGTGCTGCTCACACTTGGAAGCTGGAGGGAAGGAAGCTCATTTGACGATTCCCGAGTAGAGGTGACCATAGGCTGTGCTAGGAACTTAGAAACTCCTCCAATCTCAGAGGAAAAGGAAAGTACAAACATGATCATGATGTTGAAATCGTGGCCCTAAAGACCTGTCTGATACAATTTCTACTGCTTAAAATTTATACTGTCCTTGTCTGCCAGCTTTCCTTTTATGTAAAAAGAGGAATGACAGGCACTAGTTCATGTGTATACCAGCAGCAACACGTGTTCTTGTTAAGAGGAGTGGCGGTGTGCATTCTGTGATCATGAATGTTGAGGTTGATGGAGAAGAGACCAGAAGAACAAAGAGCTGAAGAAGTTAGATTTTATAACCAGTCTAAGATGGCCAGTGCAGTTAAATATGCCACAAGGACCAAGGTGCCAGGTGCTAAAAGCAAGTCGTGATTGCATTGGCAGTCTGATGAATTATGTCTGCCTTTACCACTTTTTTTTTTCTTTAAACCGATACAAATTTATACAGATCTTACGAGTAACCAAGTGGGATACAAACCGAGTCAGGAGGACTCCAAAACACGCTCTGACTACCCGCTACCACGAGCCTAGCAAGAGAGAGAGGTTTGCTGTGGTTACTACGGCCATGGTGGAACTCGCACGTGGGTCACGACCTAGGTGAGGGTGAAACGGGTCACTGGGTGCCTGGCCCGTGCCAGGGCCGACGAACCTTCGCATGAGGACTCAGATGCAGGGCCTGTCCTGCCCTCACCTGCGGACTCCACACCTCGGGTGGCCTCACCTCGCCGGCCGTGGAGTGCCTTTACCACTTAATTTGAGTGTTTTACCCGCGTGTATGTGTGTCAGACGCCCTGGGGCTAGAGTTACAGACAGTTGTCAGGTGCCTTGTGAGTACTGAGCATTGAACCTGGACCGGTGAATTGTCGTGACTTCAAAGCCAACCTAGACCATATAGCAAGTTCCAGGCCAGCAATGGCTACATGCATGTTGTATCAAAACAAAATAACAAAGAACTCTTACATATAAATAGACTGAATGTAAAGAAAAAGTGGAATTTCTAGTGTTCTCAGTTTTTGTCTTTACTCTTTGTTTGTGTCTGAATGTCTGAACCCAGCCATGCATGAGCTGACAGGAAGCCAGACCTGCTGGCTTCAGAGTTGCCCTGTTTCTCTTAGCAGAGAACAGGGCCATAGACTTGTCCACTCATTGTGTGTACTTGCCTTGACTGGCTGGGTGGTCTGTTGAGGTAACAGGAGGGTTCTCACAAGGCGGCCTCTAAAGTTGAATCCTTTGAAGAGAAGTCATTCTGCTTCCTTAGTCAATTTTTGTGTTGGTGCTGTGTCTCCAGTGGAGATATTAACTGTTGGCTGCTAAAATTAGACATCCCTCCATCTTGTTTTATCTCATTTTCTCCAACATTAGAAAATATTGTGTGCTTCTAATAATAGTTTGTGCTAATATGTTATAACTGAAGCTACCTTGTATCATTCTTAATAAATCATGGGCTCATAAGAGAAGTGTTTGCCTTGCGAGGCTGAGTTTAGTCCTGGAACTCACAGTGGAAGAGAAGAACCAACTCTGATGGTGCCCTCTGACCTATTCACCTGTACTCACCCTAGTGCACAATCAAGTAATCTCTCTCCCTCTCTCTTTCTCTCTTCTCTTTCTGTTTTACACACACACACACACACACACACACACACAC
>JADRCD010217065.1:1934-22726 GCA_019843815.1 Montemys delectorum
CCCCCCCCCCCCCATCACCCAGCCCCACCCCCACCCTCACCCTCCAGGAGGCCCCACTGGCACCCGCGCCAGGCCAGGCCCTGCGCCGACATGGCCCGGCCTCTGCGTGCGTCTGCGAGAGAGGGCGGGCTGGATGAGTCACGCGGATAATCGCGCTCTAGAGTGCGCAGACGACTGGACAAGCGCGTACGCGAGCACGGGTAGGGGCGCGCCGCCTCTCCCCGCCCCACCCGCCCAACCTCCGGTCCCCGTCAGCGTTCCCGTGGCAGGACTTTCGAGCCCAGGGGACCGACCGTGGCCGCGCAGAGGACCCCGAGTAGCGCGGCCAAGGGAGCCACACCGGGCTCCCAGCGCCGAAGCCGCCGTCGCCGCCACCGCCGCCGGCGTCAGCTCGGCTCCAGCCCGCCAGCTGCCGGGCTGGCGTCACGGCCCGGCCCCGCCCCGCCCGTGCCCCTCCCTCGCCCCCGCCCCCACGTGCGCGGAGTTTGTTTATTCAGCTGCCATGGCAACGCGCGGGGGGGGGGCTGCGGGAAGGCGGGGAGAAGAAAGGCAGGGGGCGGGGCCTGGCGGCGGAGCCCCGCGCGCCACAGGGAGGAGGCGGGGAGCGAGCGAGCGAGAAGTTATAAGTAAGAAGCGCGCGGCGGCCGCCGGCAGTTCCCCGGCCGAGAGAGCGAGCGCGGCTCCGGGCGCGCGGGGAGCAGAGGCGGTGGCGGGCGGCGGCGGCACCCGGAGCCGCCGAGTGCCCCTCCCCGCCCCTCCGGCCCCCCACCCAGCCACCCGCCCGTGACCCGCGCCCATGGCCGCGCGCACCCGGCACAGTCCCCAGGACTCCGCACCCCGCGCCACCGCCCAGCTCGCAGTTCCGCGCCACCGCGGCCATTCTCACCTGGCGGCGCCGCCCGCCCACCTCCCGGACCACAGCCCCCGCGCCGCCGACAGCCACAGTGGCCGCGACAACGGTGGGGGACACTGCTGAGTCCAAGAGCGTGCAGCCTGGCCATCGGACCTACTTATCTGCCTTGCTGATTGTCTATTTTTATAAGCGTTTACAACTTTTCTAAGAATTTTTGTATACAAAGGAACTTTTTTAAAGACATCGCCGGTTTATATTGAATCCAAAGAAGAAGGATCTCGGGCAGTTTGGGGGTTTTGGTTTGGGGTTTTGTTTCTAAAGTTGTTTTTAAATCTTCGTTGACTTTGGGGTTCGGGGACTCCTCTCTCCTCTTCGGACTCCGGAGGACCTTCTGGGCCCCCACATTAATGAGGTAGGTGGGATGCTGGACTTGGGAACAGAAAGGGGTGAGGACTGGTGGGAAACTTCGGAGCAGTGGCCAGGGTGTCCCCTGACTCCTGGTCCCTGTGCGCCCCGCCCGGCCCGCAGGCAGCCACCTGGCGAGTCTGACATGGCTGTCAGCGACGCTCTGCTCCCGTCCTTCTCCACGTTCGCGTCCGGCCCGGCGGGAAGGGAGAAGACACTGCGTCCAGCAGGTGCCCCGACTAACGTGAGTGTGGCGCTAGTGCCCTGTAGATGTCTGCAGATGGGGTGGGGGTGGATGGGCAGAATCCGGGAGTCATCAAGAGCCCCTGGTTAGGACAAGGATTGCCCTCCTTTGGAACTCTACAGCCTTCCCAAGGTGGCTCCTCGGTCCTTGAGTCGGCCTTAAGTGCGTGTGGTCCCGGCACTGCGGTACCGCCAGGGGCGCACAGCGTTTCTCCGACCGGTCTCTGGGGCGTCCGGACCGTGGGGCGGGCGCACTCAGGCCACTATATTGTAGGTAGACAAGTCTCGAGACCCTTTGGGCCGGAGTGATCATAGCGCGTAGGCGACCAGTGGCTATGGTGCTTGGGGAGAAAGCCACAGTGTCCTAGTGTCCCAATTCCGTGGGCGGCTGGAGCGTCCCTCGGATCTGGCGGGGAAGAGAACTGGGCTGGCTGAGTTACCGCACTAGCTCGCAGTAGACGAACGCACCACTTCTTACCTTGGTGTTAGCTGAGATTGCAGTGCTGGCCCCTGGAGTCCCCGAGGCTGCCTTCCTGTTCCGTCCAGTTCCTATGGCAGGGTGTCGGTTGTGCTTCACTCACCAAGTCAATATTAGGGGTGATAACAGGGAGCTACAACTTAACAGTTTCTCTCTCCCTCCCTGTTCTTGCAGCGTTGGCGTGAGGAACTCTCTCACATGAAGCGACTTCCCCCACTTCCCGGCCGCCCCTACGACCTGGCGGCGACGGTGGCCACAGACCTGGAGAGTGGTGGAGCTGGTGCAGCTTGCAGCAGTAACAACCCAGCCCTCCTACCCCGGAGGGAGACCGAGGAGTTCAACGATCTCCTGGACCTAGACTTTATCCTTTCCAACTCGCTATCCCACCAGGAATCGGTGGCCGCCACCGTGACCACCTCGGCGTCAGCTTCATCCTCGTCTTCCCCGGCGAGCAGCGGCCCTGCCAGCGCGCCCTCCACCTGCAGCTTCAGCTACCCGATCCGGGCCGGGGGTGACCCGGGCGTGGCTGCCGGCAACACAGGTGGAGGGCTCCTCTACGGCCGAGAATCTGCGCCACCTCCCACGGCCCCCTTCAACCTGGCGGACATCAATGACGTGAGCCCCTCGGGCGGCTTCGTGGCTGAGCTCCTGCGGCCGGAGTTGGACCCAGTATACATTCCGCCACAGCAGCCTCAGCCGCCAGGTGGCGGGCTGATGGGCAAGTTTGTGCTGAAGGCGTCTCTGACTACCCCTGGCAGCGAGTACAGCAGCCCTTCGGTCATCAGTGTTAGCAAAGGAAGCCCAGACGGCAGCCACCCTGTGGTAGTGGCGCCCTACAGCGGTGGCCCGCCGCGCATGTGCCCCAAGATTAAGCAAGAGGCGGTCCCGTCCTGCACGGTCAGCCGGTCCCTAGAGGCCCACTTGAGCGCTGGACCCCAGCTCAGCAACGGCCACCGGCCCAACACACACGACTTCCCCCTGGGGCGGCAGCTCCCCACCAGGACTACCCCTACACTGAGTCCCGAGGAACTGCTGAACAGCAGGGACTGTCACCCTGGCCTGCCTCTTCCCCCAGGATTCCATCCCCATCCGGGGCCCAACTACCCTCCTTTCCTGCCAGAGCAGATGCAGTCGCAAGTCCCCTCTCTCCATTATCAAGGTCAGTGGGGGAAGGGATTGGTAGAGATTCGGCTGGGGAGCTTTTTGCTTCTGGGGATTCTCAAGACTATCCAGAATGAAGTTGACCCCACTTTCTTTACCCCTAGAGCTCATGCCACCGGGTTCCTGCCTGCCAGAGGAGCCCAAGCCAAAGAGGGGAAGAAGGTCGTGGCCCCGGAAAAGAACAGCCACCCACACTTGTGACTATGCAGGCTGTGGCAAAACCTATACGAAGAGTTCTCATCTCAAGGCACACCTGCGAACTCACACAGGCGAAAAACCTTACCACTGTGACTGGGACGGCTGTGGGTGGAAATTCGCCCGCTCTGATGAACTGACCAGGCACTACCGGAAACACACAGGGCATCGGCCCTTTCAGTGCCAGAAGTGCGACAGGGCCTTCTCCAGGTCGGACCACCTTGCCTTACACATGAAGAGGCACTTTTAAATCCCACATAGTGGATATGACCCACACTGCCAGGAGAGAGAGTTCAGTATTTTTTTTTTTTTAACCTTTCACACTGTCTTCCCAAGAGGGGAGGAGCCCAGCTGGCAAGCGCTACAATCATGGTCAAGTTCCCAGCAAGTCAGCTTGTGAATGGATAATCAGGAGAAAGGAAGAGTCCAAGAGACAAAACAAGACAAAAAACAAAAATACTAAAAACAAACAAAAGAAAAAGAAAAAAAAAATCACAGAACAGATGGGGTCTGAGACTGGATCTTCTATCATTCCAATACCAAATCCAACTTGAACATGCCCGGACTTACAAAATGCCAAGGGGTGACTGGAAGTTTGTGGATATCAGGGTATACATTAAATCAGTGAGCTTGGGGGGAGGGAAGACCAGAATTCCCTTGAATTGTGTTTCGATGATGCAATACACATGTAAAGATCACTTTGTATGCTCTTTGCCTTCTAAAAAAGCCATTATTGTGTCAGAGGAAGAGGAAGCAATTCAGGTACAGAACGTGTTCTAATGGCCTAAATGATGGTGCTCGGTGAGTCGTGCTTCTAAAGGTACCAAACGGGGGAGCTAGAGTTCTCCAACTGCTGCATACTTTGACAAGGAAAATCTATTTTTGTCTTCCGATCTACATTTATGACCTAAGTCAGGTAAATAAGCCTGGTTTATTTCTGTAACATTTTTATGCAGACAGTCTGTTATGCACTGTGGTTTCAGATGTGCAATAATTTGTACAATGGTTTATTCCCAAGTATGCCTTTAAGCAGAACAAATGTGTTTTTCTATATAGTTCCTTGCCTTAATAAATATGTAATATAAATTTAAGCAAACTTCTATTTTGTATATTTGTAAACTACAAAGTAAAAAAATGAACATTTTGTGGAGTTTGTATTTTGCATACTCGAGGTGAGAAATAAGTTTTAAATAAACCTATAATATTTTATCTGAATGGCAATCTCCTTGTTTTGTGTTCGGGATTGGGAGAGAACTTACTTTTTAACATGGTGGTGGAGGGAAGGCTGGGGAGCCTTACCTTGACAAGAGGATGCAATCAACTTGCTTCTTTGAGACTACTCCATTTTACATTAAGCAGTGCTGGAGTTGAGAGCTGTATGGATGAGACCTTAGAAAACATCTGGTTCATGCTTGCTTAGTACAACTGCAAAAGTACAGCTCCTTACCCAAATACACACTTCCAGGTACATATGGCTGTTATTCTTTAATCTGCTCAATTTTAGCAGGGAGCACTCAACACTGAGCCAGAACACTCTAGTTTCATACTCTTGTACACGTGTATGAAACATACACATATACACATACATACATATATACATAGGTGTGTGTGTGTGTGTGTGTGTGTGTGTGTGTGTGTGTACATACTACATTTTGTCTTTAAAGTAAGTGAAATTATGAATCATTTTCTCTGCAGGCCTGGCCTTGTAGTCCCCGCAGAATCTGAGTAACAAAAGAACCTTCCCCAGGCAAACAACCCTAAGAACAGAATGTAGTTCCACAGTGCCCTCCTGAGGATTAAGGGCTTCATTTATGCTGAATATATTATCCCTAAAGAGACCCAAACATACTGTCTGCAGAGTATTTTAAAGCTTCCTCAAGCTCTCTGAAGACATGGAAACAATTAAAAAATTACTCAAACCCTGGGGGACAGGACTATGTAGCTCAGTGGAGGGGTGCACCTGAGCAAAACCCTGGAGAGGTAGCCACCTCTCCCCACACTCGTAAATCAAAACTTTTAAGTGGTGTCTTTGTAAATTTGTAAGCATTTCTACTTCTGAGCTTATTTAAGCTTAAAACTGCACTAATTGCTATCTCAGGAGGTTGAAGTGAAACTATTTTTAGCTGTCACAAAATGGAAAAGTATGTGTGATACTTGTAGACATCTTAATGGTGTTGTGGGTGACTCAGAAGATCAAGGGAGCAGAAGCTGACTGGCTTATTAACCATCCATTGTATCTAGTGCCCGGAGTTGTATTACACCGTAATATACTTTATAAATGGAATTTTAAAACATAGATTCACAAGAGGCTCATGGGAGATCAGCACAAAGTTTTCTCTTTGACTTTTAAGAGGCCAGTGTGATTGAAACCACAGCATGTGTCTTTGCTTAAAAGGAAACAGGTGCATCAGGAAGATGGAATTTTATGTGGTCGAGAACATATTCAGAGCAAAGCTAATGACATGGGAAAATGTTCATGGTATGTTAAGTGGGAAAGACAGGATATAACACAATAAACAGCGAGACTCCAATTGTGCGCATGTACTTGAGTTTGGGTTTGTCTCCCGTAAACCAAGCTGGCTCAAATCTAGCCCTGTTGCTGAGGATGGCCTTGAACTGGTCACCTTGCCTCTCCCTCCCAAGGTCTTGGATTGTGGGCATGCTCTATCAAACCTGGCTGTGTTTTGTTTCCTGTTTTGGTTTGTCCTTGTTTTTGATTGTTTGTTTATTTGTTTGAATAGGT
The DNA here is from genome assembly GCA_019843815.1 of Montemys delectorum. Classification (NCBI taxonomy): domain Eukaryota; kingdom Metazoa; phylum Chordata; class Mammalia; order Rodentia; family Muridae; genus Montemys; species Montemys delectorum. The sequence continues at coordinate 8,013 of JADRCD010217065.1, forward strand.
TTTTGTATTGTAGCCCAAGCATGCCTGGAGCTTATTGTGTGGTTCAGCTGTCCTTTAACACAGGGACCCTCTTGTCCCAGCCTCCCCAATGCCGGTACAGAGGCTCACTGTCAGACGTGGCCTGAGCATGTATGTCGAGGAGCAGAAAGAACAATAGGAAATAAAAAGATTGGAAAGAAACAGGGAAAGGTGAATGGTAGTTTTCTTGGCTTAAAATTTCAGTCTAAATAGATTTGAGAACCAAATAGTACCTCTTACCACCAATTTGCAAACACTCAAAAATAATAAGTATGGGAAGACTGCTTTTCTATGAATAAAAGTAAAATACACCTGGGCTTTATTTTTTTACAGAATTAAAGCTATGTAAAATAAAACTGCTGTATGCTTAATGACTTTTTCTTTGTAATAAATAGTGGCTGGTTGCTTTTCTAACCCACCTGTCTTACAAGTGGTTTACTCTGCCTGGGATGTGGCTCAGTTGGCAGAGGGCTTGCCTGGCATGCATGAGGCCCTGGGTTTGATCCCCAGCATTACATAAAACAAGACCTGGTGGTACTTATCTTAATTCCAATACTTGAACGGCAGAGGCAGGAGGATCAGAGTTTAAGGTCACCCTCATCTGTACATGCCTACAGTTCAAGGGCAGCATGGGATGTGTGAGGCTCTGTCTCAAGCAAAAAAAGGGGGGGGGAGGTAAGGAAGCATCTTTCTGAATAATTGTTACCATCTTATGCATAAATTATCAAGACATCTTAAATTTATTCAAAAATATCTGAGGTCATAAGGAAACATTAGTACACATTAGCTTTTTCTAATCTGCAAAAGTAAGTTCAATGTCCCGGATAAATGAGGAAGAAGAGTTCTCCAGCAGGACAAAACATTATTCAACACAGCCCTAAACTATTTCCTTTCACACCTAGTAGCTCTGGGCTGCCAGGCGCACTGCCATTGTGGAGGCTCGGAACCACTCACGTACAAGAGAGTACCTAATAATTGACATGCCTGCTTGTTACATTTTCCTTATGACATTTAATTTTATGTGTCCTAGATTTTAACTGGCATGCTTACACAAGGGGATTAACTGTAGTGTTTCCTGCCTGTCAACAGATGTGTAGGCTGAAGTTTATTCTGACAAAATATACTTTCGACTGCAAGAGATTTGCAATTCTGGGGTTTTTTTTTGTTTGTTTGTTTGCTTGTTTGAATTTTGTTTTGTTTTTGTTTTTTCCTGTTCTTGTGTTGAGGCAGTGTCTCATGTGTTCCTGTCTAAGCCTGGAAATCACTGTATAGCCTTGAACTTATAATCTTCCTGCCTCAACCTCTCAAGTGCTAAGTTTACAGGTGTGTGCCACCACCCCTACTTTGTATCATGCTGAACACATAGGGCCTCATATATTCTGGACAAGCACTCCACTATTTGCGCTACATTCTCAAATTTTGGGGGGGAGCATTCTTACTATGTAGCCCAGTCTGGTCTCAAACTCACTCTGTAGACATTTCTAATTTTTATATACTATATGACTATATATGCATAGATACATATATACACACACACTCACACACAAAGAAAGTGAGACAGAGAGAGCTATGTGGCAAAGGCTGGCCTTGAACTCCTGATACTCTAGCCTCTACCTCCAGAGTGCTAAGATTGAGTATGTGTCACTATGCTCTGCTACATGAGTCTAAGGAAAACCAGGCACTGCAATGTGTAGAAGCTGTTCCATAGGGAAAATATTAACATAAGTACTTATACCTGTTGCACTTTAACAGTACAGGGAGTCTCTGGACTTAGCAACGAGTGGCAGCCACCTACTCCTTTAAAGCTCTGGCTTCTGATGCTGTGTTTAGCACTCTACAGACCAGATCGGCTCCATACACACCCCTTCCCCCCACCTCACCCCACCTTTTCTTTCTCATATAGACAAAAGTAACACCTGGTCTTACAAAAACACATATGTATTTATTGTTTTTATCATTTTATTATTTTATTACGTATTGTGATTTTTATATTTATTTTAGTTCTATGTATTTTTGTAGCACCTTCTACGGGCTATTGTACACTCTCGAGTTTTTATAGTGCTAAACTGAAGCCATGTCTGCCTCCTAAAGGTCCTTTATGAAACTGTCTTCCATTGTTCACATGTACAGTCATTCAAAGACATTTCCTATAAAACCAACATCACCTGCCATCTTCATAAAGAGGGCTGTGGAATGTGGTGCCTGGAAAATTCAGTGGGAAAGGGAGCCTATCCACATCCTAACACTGTGTGAACTTAGTCTTTTTAAATTTTGCATTAAACGAAACTCAAAAGAGCTGGAAATGAACAAGCTTCTGGAAGGCTTCGTCTTGAACACAAATGAAAATCTTAAGGAAATTTCTCACCATGTCCTGAAAAGTGGTTAATGCTTCAGTCGCTTTAAATTATGCAGTGTGTCTATGCCCAGATCACAGTCAAAACCGAGGGAGAAACGACTTCAAAACGTGTGCTAAAACACAATTTCCCAGGCTGATGTGAAGCCTCTGGTAGCCAATTAAGTTGGTGGAGGAAGGAGATGCAGCGGAGGTGTCATATTGCTGTAACATTATATCCTTGGAGCCCTTCTTTTTAATTGTTTTGACCATGCTCTTGATAGAGTCTCACTTGAATTACTTTGGTTCTCTCACACCTAAATGAGTCAACGTGTTGCAAACAGGTCCGCCCAAAAGTCTCCCAATTGTTCTTAAAGGAAAAGAAGGGAAATGGACGGAAACCCAAGAAGAGCAAAAGAGACCATCAACACCTGCAGTCACCTGGTAGAACCACGTGCTTTGTGGGTACAACTCAGTGATTAGAAAACAATAGTCCAGAAGGTTAGGACAGTTGATATATTTTTAGGTTTGTTCTCCTGTTTATGATACATGTTGTCATTTAAGCAGAGCAGAACGCAAGCAGTTAAAAGAAATATAGGTCAATGGCTGATGATTGATAGACAGACTGATGGAGGACTCCTGCTAGAGGTTAGACAATTATCTTAGTTAAATTAACTACACAAATAGTGGGATATTTCCAGTTCACCGTGTCTGAGGCCTGAAGTTTCTACCCCTTTTTATTTTATTTAATATATGTGAGACAGGGTCTCAAACTTCCCAGTTGGGGCTTGAACTTCTGATCTTCCTGCCTCTACTGTCCTGAAGGCTACCGGGATGACAGTGTATGTATGTGATAGCCAGTTCACACCATGCTGGGGATCAAGCCCAGGGTTTAGTACTGCTAGGCAAGCACTTTCCCTACTGAGCAAATCCTTAGGCAGCTCTTATACCACTACTCGGGATCAATGGGTTGCTACAGGGCCAAATCGCCATGGCACGAACCCAATGCACTCAAGTGCTACATCTGCATACTCACTCTGCAGCCTTTAAGATAGGTAGTTGCTGCCACGGAGATGTGGAAGGAAGCTTGGACGATTTGCTGAAAGCCTGAGAAGTAAGGTAAGGCAGTATTAAGTCACGAAAGAAGAAGGCAGTCAGCACACCCGGAAGGGATTCTCTCCACAGAGGCAGGCACACCTCTTTCGGATCTGGGTTCCCTTAGTTCTACACAACTCTTTGAGCTTTACCTTACAACAAAAGGCAGGGGCGGAATTGCCCTCTCCTGACCCCATTGCGTAGATAAAGACGTGGAGATTCTCTTTTTGATAAAGTTACCATTTTTGTTTTCATTTCTCATTGTTCTATTATACACTGAGTACTTTTTCTTGTTTGTTTTTCCTTTTTGTTTGCGAGTGTGGGGGAGTTCTTTTAGCTGGGGGTCTCATACTGCACAGGTTAGCCTTAACTCCAGCCTTCCTACCTCCAACTCCTAAGGGCTGAGATTATAGGCAGGAACCACCACGCCCGGCCACGCTTGAAGCATTTCTAACACTTTTGTCTTCAGTCTGCTGGACAGGTAGGGCAGCAGGCAAAACAGATACATCCAGTTCAGGAGGGTTTGCTAACGCCCAGGTTCTTCCAGTAATGCTGTTCAGATTCGAAAGCCAGAGACTTTCTGTCTCCCAACCCATGTGCTCTTCCAGATTCCTGTGCCTGCCTCTCTCTGTCTCTGTCTGTCTGCCTGCCTGTCTGTCTGTCTGTCTGTCTGTCTCTGTCTGTCTGTCTGTCTGCCTGCCTACCTGCCTGTCTGTGTGTCTCTCTGTCTGTCTGTCTGTCTGCCTGCCTGCCTGTGTGTCTCTCTGTCTGTCTGTCTGTCTGTCTGTCTGTCTGTCTGCCTGCCTGCCTGCCTGTCTGTCTGTCTGTCTGTCTGCCTGCCTGTGTGTCTGTCTGTCTGTCTGTCTGTCTGCCTGCCTGCCTGCCTGCCTGCCTGTCTGCCTGCCTGCCTGCCTGCCTGCCTGTCTGTGTGTCTCTCTGTCTGTGTGTGTCTGTTTCTCTCTCTGTCTCTCTCTCTCTCCACCCTTCCTTTCTCCTTCCCCCTTCTTCCTCGGTTTTTATGAGACAGGGTCTCACTCTGTAGCTCAGGCTGGCCTCACGCTCTCAGCACTCCTCTTGACTCAGCCTCTCAAGTGGTGGGATTACAAATATGTGCCACCACACTGGGCTTCAAAGCTGAGTTCTTGAAAAGACCCCTGTGTTCTCCCTCAGCACTGAGCTGCTGCAAGATTTCATGATGTGGCTTCCCCTGACAGACATGAACTGCTGGAATCCATAGCATTCCTTGATGGCCTCTGGACCCCCCTCATCATCATCCTCATCAAAACGAAATCAATGATTAATGAATATTTAGCCCCCAAACTCGGAATCTCCTTTCAGTGGACTCTTCTTTGCTGAGTGATCATGGTGTTGACTAGGGAGTCTGACATATTTCAGGAATGTGTTGAAGGAAGCAAAGGTTATGAGGGCACTGTCTGGTCAGAAGACCAAGAACGGGTTTGCTATGAAGCAACACTTAGAAGAAAGGAGCTATTTTACCCCTTTTCTTACATGGCCTGTTGGGTTTCCTTCACTCCTAATCCTCCTGCCTCTGCCTCCCTAGTATTGAGATTATCCTATGAATATCTACTGATTTCTGAGCCAGTCTGGGATACGTGACACTTTGTCTCAGTAAACGAAATCAGCATCCCAGCCTCCATCAGTTCTTGGCTGGTTGGCTGGTTGGCTGGCTGGTTGGTTGGTTGGCTGGTTAATTTTATTTTTAACTTTTCTTGGGAAAGTGATTAGATTTTTCTCTGACTCAGCCACAATCCCTGCACTCCACATGCCATGTGCCTCAAACAGTTTTCTTGATTGCTTATTATTTTATATACATTCAACCTGTTATTCGGGTGCATGTTAAAACATGCTACTTAGGTTGAGCAAAAAGATTTTAGTGTTATTCAACAAAATAGTTTAAATTTTTGGGATTAATGATTCAAGCAAAATAGAACACTTTCGAGGAGGAGGAGGAGACGTTAACCCATGAAATACCTTGAGTTACTATGGTACTAGGGATCTTGCATGTTAGCCATGGGAAGAAAATTATTTTCTTTTAAGCACAATGAAGTTTATGGCGTGAGAATAACTGACTTCGTAAGAAGAGACTGGTGCCAAAGTCTGAGGAGACAGAGCAGGCTTTGCCTGGGGGAATTCTTTGCATTAAGAACTTTGTTAGGCAAAGCCTTTATGGCTTAGAAGTCTGATTTGCAATTTGTGCCTTTGTCAAAGGATTAGATGATCCCTACTGTTTAATGGTCGGGTCTCAATTTGCATATGGAAACCCAAGGCCTCTTCCAGGTTTGGCTCTCTTTTATTCTCAGCTTCTCGACCTACACTGCAGCAGATGGATACTCTTGTCAAACTTGGTAAAAGTGTTTCCAGTGATTCCAGCCCTCTTGTAGGTTGGTTTTAGGGTGAAGTCTACCTGGGCTTCAAAGATACCAAGCTAAGGACGCAAGTGAACATAATAAAGAATTAGTAGTGATAGGTGTACAGGTTTCCTGAATTAGAACACAAGGCACAATGTCAGCAAAAGAACTCCGCAGAGATGCAGTCAGGAAGCTGAAAGAAGAGAGCCTTTGACTGCTCTAGAATGAATGTGGACGCCTCTGGCTCAGGGTCTTCCTTTATACCTAAAGGGCTGAGAACACTGATTTTAGCGTTGCCATAACAATACTCCTCATCACAACCGGCGTTCAACAGCCAATCCTTTTGGCAAACAGTTTTTACCTAACATTTGCTTTGACGCTGTTCCCAGATGGGCAACCTCCATGCTGGAGTAGACTCTCGAGGAGGAACAACTTTACAGGTTGTGGGTTTAGAAGGGATGGTTTATTTGCTGGTTTATTTTCTTCTGAACTCTGTTCCTCTGTCCTTTAGCTTTGTCACTAGCCCCAGCTTGGAAGGGCTTCCTCTGTGGCAGCAAGAATGCACTGAGGACCATGAGCTTGGAGATGCTGGTTGAGTGGGGTAGAGGTGGATGGAGAGGAAAGGGCAGGATGCAGGGTCATTGCGTATCCCTGGTGTGTGGAGAACTTTCTTAGAGGATGGAGATCTTGCTACACATATTTTATTTCAATCTTTTTGCTATTTTAAGAAAAAGTCTCATGTAGCTTCGAACTCTATATGTAGAGGATGATCTTGAACTCCTGACTCTTGACCTCAAACCCCCCCACACACACACTAACTTCTGGGGTTGCCGGAGCATGCCACCATGCCACTTTGTTATAGCCCCTTAAGTCAGCAGTTCTCAACCTGTGGGTCATGACCCCCCAAAATGACCATCCCAAACAGATATTTATATTACGATTCATAACAGTATCATAATTACCGTTATGAAGTAGCAATGATAGTAATTTTATGGTTGGAGGTCACCACAGCATGAGAAACTGCTTGCATTAGGACGGTCAAGAACCACCGTTTTAGATTAAAGACAGAAGCCTTTAAGAGTGTGACTTATCAGAGGCTGCACAGGTACAAAAGAAATGTATGTTTGTCTGCCTTGGAAGTCCACTATCTTACTGGAAAATATGCATATACCCTTTCTCAGATACACAAAAGCTCCTCACTCCCTGCCATTTTGAATCTAAATAGGGTGATATTTTCTGCATGCAAAAATACATGAGCAGGACTGGCCTAACCATCTATTTTTCTAACAAAGACAAGTAGTTTCACCTGCCATTATATTAAAAATATCCCACATTCTTCTAGTTTCCAGTTTGAACAATGACCTCAGAAAGAATGATCAACTCCTGCATCGTAGCAACCCATAGCCCTGACTGAAGAACCACAAACAAGTCATAGCTTTTCTCCCAGGGTAATTCCCGAAGGAGTCCAAAACATTTTATGCACATCTTCAGTTGCTGAGAGAAAGAACCAGCATCTATCTATCTCTATTTATAGTTGGGTCCAATGGAGGAGAATTTAAGAAAACATCTTAGGAAGCTGGGTATGCTGGAAATGCACAGTGCATCCAGTGAAGCTGGCCACTCTGAACTACATGCTGAGCCTGCTTCTCAGCCATGGCCATGGGAAACACTCCTATTTCTTGCCCATCTTCCAAAACTCTTTGCCAACATTCTTCTAATGCTCCCAATATCTAAAGATAATCCCTTTTCCCCTAACCAGGATCTCAACCGAAAATAGCACTGGGCATGTGCCGCTAGGCATGAACCAATGACTCAGAAGCCGTTTCAGATTTTAGTAGCCTGGAAGGCAATGCAGAACACAGGATCCAGGTCTGGGAGTCTGTGAATGACTAGGGAAAAGGGGTTCCAAAGACTGGCCTGCTCAGTCTCCTTCTCACAAACGGGGAAGCGGGGGCCTCTCATCCCCCTCAGCGTTACATTCCTGTAGAACTCCATTTTAGCCTCAGACTCCCAACCCTTGGATTTAGCTTGCAAGAAAAGGTCTTGGGGTAATTATCTAAAGTCCTAACGGAGGTATCCTAATAGAGTCTGCGTGTAGTGGGTGTGAGCCAGTGGACAGGCCTTTGAGAGCAGGAGTGCTCATCGTCAGGAATCTAGAAAGTAAACAGTCTCTTCTAGAACCTATGCTGATGTGCGTTATTAGCTCCATTGAGCTTCTTTTCAGCTGTGTTGAGTCTTATTTGTTGGGCTGTGCTACTATTTTGCCTTCGTCCTTCAGCTGATAGGTATATGTCCTCTCTCTGTCCAATAGTAGGACATTGGCTACAAAAGTCCTAGTGTAACCTCAGAGCCAGCTGCTACACACCATTCAAGTGATCAGCAATGAAGATGGACCAGCCTATGTCAAGGCTTCCTTCCTAGCATTCCTACGCTCAGCATTCTATGCATTTTTCTCATTCAGTCCCCATGATAACCCTGTGAGATTATAGTTCTTCTCATTCTGAGGACAGGGGACATGAGAACCTAGATGAGCCTGGATAACTGAAACAGAAGAAAAGCAAGTGAGCAATGAAGCTATGATTTCAACATCTCTCTTCTGAGTCATGTTTGTGCGGGTGTGTGTGTGTGTGTGTGTGTGTGTGTGTTTACCATGGGCTCTGGGAACTGAACCTGGGTTCTCAGGCTTGCATGACAAGTGCTTGTACTCATTGCGCCATAGAACTGGGCTCTTTCTCTACCTACAAAGCTCAGACTGATCTGGAGCTCCATATCTCCCTGTGTAGCTCAAGCTGCCCTTGAACTTGTGATCCTTCTGCTTCTCTCTCCTTGAAGCCGAGATTACAGGTATGTATCATCGTGTCCTGCCAGACTCATAACTGACGGTCCCCTCAGTGCCTCTCTCTCTCTCTCTCTCTCTCTCTCTCTCTCTCTCTCTCTCTCTCTCTCTGTATAGATATGGAGAATGTTCAAAACTTTGTAGTTGAAGTGATTGTTTACACTAGGAAAATTCTAGAAGGAATGTTGTCTAGGAGTTACCCTTTCCAGATTACAATAAAAGAGCTTTGCTGTTTCGCCTTTAGCTCTTAAGCCTACTTGGTTTTCCCCTTGATGCTTATTTAAAACATAATCGGGATTGTTTCTTCTATTTCTTTTCCGTAACACAACACAATGAAGACAACGCCTGACGTGTTTCATCTGAGATCCAGGAATGACAACAACTCAACCCATTCCACTTAGTGTGAAGACTCTGCAGTGGCCTTTCAGATGGGAAAGGAGACAGCCTTCCCCTTGCTCACGTCAGACCTACTCTACAGTAGATAGTTCTTTCGATGGCCAAGGAGAAGCCTATTGGAAACCTGCTTAGATAAATAAACCTGCATTGAGGCCAGAGGTAATCATTAATGTTTCAAGGGCTAATTCACTGGGTGACCTATTCCCTCTGATGGCTTTTCCAAGCACCCCTGATGATGGGTTTCAGAAGATAGACTTTCCAGTCAGCAGACTCCAATTGGGAAGACAATGGACAGGAGATGAAGAGATTGAGAGAAGTTTGGGTGATGAATGATTACTCCTATCTGGTCTGTGTGAAATGAAAGGAGCTCTCAGGGTCCTCTGATAGGAGTTGTTTGCCTTTCAGCCCCATAATACCCTCCCTCCCTCCACCAAGGATTAGACCCTCTCTGAACAAAGCTAGAACAGAATCGCGCACAGGTCAGCCAGACTCTGGGCCTTGACCTTGCTCTGCTGTTTCTGGTCACGTGCCACTTGTTTGGGATTTTGTTTTTCTGTGTTCTTCCGAAGGGCGACTTTCCCAGCATCAAGAGCCTTTTAAAGTCACAAACAAATCATCCTTTAGTTCTTCCAGACCGCTCTGGCAGGCCTTCTCTGCGTTCCCCAAACAGGACCAAGCTCCTATATAAAATTCATAAAATTCTTGGCAGGAAAGAAACCCTTCCATTGGAAGGAACAGATGTTGGGCGAGTAACTTTTGCCATGATGTGTTGTTCCTAATACTGTAGGTTTAAAACGTGTGAGGATGTTAACTTGTATTTTAATGAACGTCAACATGTTCTGGTTCTGGGCAGTTCTTCCATCGCTATCTGTGGCACACACATCACGCACACGTACACACACTCCTGAATTTCTACAGAGTCCTTGAGAATTGGAAAGCTATGAAAAAACGAAAATGGAAATCCAACAAGCATGCTGATGTATTATAAGCTAACGCTGAAAGTGACAAGCCAGTGCCTTCCGGTTGTGAATCTCAGAAACATCCTTCCCCTTTGCCCAGCACCTGGATGGTCGAGGTACTTCTCCTGAGGCAATCAAGATCAGTTAGCTTTGGGGAATCAGCAGAGACCTGGATCCCCGCCCCGGGGACTGGGGTATCTGTTGTCCGGGGCTTCTGCTGGCTGCAGTGCAGGCCCAGAACTAGTCTATCCACTTTGGGATTCAAAGTCGGAAATAGGGTTCCGTGTGGGGTAGGATGCGATGCAGCTCTGCTGCAACTGGCCGAGGAGACTTGGGACTGGACTGGAAAGCAGCGCACGCACGCTCGGATGAGCTTTGGGCTCCGCCTGGAGTCCGCGCTGAGGGCAGTTTTCGCCCTGCCGCAGCGCACCGACGCATTCCAGGTCTCCTGCCACGCCCGGAAGAACTCCGTCGCGTCCCTGTTCTTCTCCAAGTGGAGGTGGAATGGAAGATCGCAGGGTGTGGCTGGTGGAAGTGCCGATCGCCTAGTGTCCGCGACGCTCTTGGGCGGCCTCGGTGCCCGGGAGGCCGAAGGGCTCGAGCTGGAGGCGGGTGCGGCGCGGTCTGCAGCGCCTCCCGCCGGTCCTCCCGCAGCAACGCAGCCGTAGGCGGGAGAGCCGGAGACCCAGGCCCTAGACTGACCCTTGTTCGAGATTTCTCCTTTTGACTCTTACTCAGTACGTGGTTTGGGGCTCCTGAAACTAGATTCCCAGGGGTCTTCTCGGCGGTTGCATACTGGGAGGTCGGATACATTTCAGAGTAAGAGTGGGTGGGTTGCAGACGAGAATAGGGTTCTGGGTTTGGGTTTTATCGTTTTGGCACCAAGGATTAAAGCCAGGATTTCGTGTACACCAAGTAGGCCTTGGACAGCAGAGCTACACCCCGTCATTTACCTTCCCACGGAGAAGAAATCCTACTGCCCAGAAGGGATACTGTCACCTGTGGCTGTGAACCCAACTGTCTTCTCTCTGAACCTCATATCCTCATTGCAAAATAGGAATGATCTTATCTGCTTCCCAAATAAGAAATGCAAAGCCCCTAGCTGTGACGTCAGCTGACAAGGCCCAAGAGCGACAGTACTACACACACACACACACACACACACACACACACACACACTGTGCAAGGAGAAACTTTGCTCCTCACACAGTCAACCAGCAGGCAGAGCTAGGGTCCTTTTTCTTACATAGCAGATGCTCAGCAGTCTATAGATCTCTGCCTATGGCAGTCATGTCTGCTCAGGCAGCTTGCACTGCAGCAAACTTAAGTTTTTAAGTGTGTGTGTGTGTGTGTGTGTGTGTGTGTGTGTGTGTGTGCGCGCGTGCGTGCGTGTGCGCGCGCGCGCGCTGAAAATGGGGGCAGTGGCATAATGCTGCAGCTCTTGTGTCAAGGTCAGAGTACAACTTAATTTTCCCCATTTATTTCCTTATTTAGTGTGTGTGTGTGTGTGTGTGTGTGTACATCTCAGACAATGTGTGCCACTGTGTTCTCAAATGCTTCAGAGAGAAGAAAGTACCCACTAAGCCACGTCTCAGCCCATGCAGTAAGCTCTGACTACTGGAGCCATGTGTTCTCATCTCTCCTTAACACCTCTCCCACACACATCTCACATCCTTTCTGGAGTGATCATATAAGAAAGTATTAGTGTACACAGGCCTACCCATTCCCTGGGGTCTTTCTCCTGTAACTTCCCTGGACCCAGTACAGCAGCCACATCTCTCAGGGTGAGGTAGTTCCTGCTGGGACCAAGCAGTGTGCAGGTTTGGTGGGTTGCTGAGAGCTTCCCTTCACACCCTTTGCCAGACTTTGGCTTTATCAAAGAATACTTCCTGGGACCTACCACATGTGTGCCCTTGTTAAAGGTTGGCACTTCGCCTAGAGAGGGGGCACTTTGCTCTTCCTGGACGTGTTCTCTTTCAATCCTGTTCTGGGATTCAACAGTCCTAATTCAACAGTCAGCGTGAACTGAGCCAAGAGTCACCATGGAAATCTATCATGAGTGTTTGTTTGTTTTTGCTTGTTTTCTGAGTGGGTCTCACATACCCTGGACTGGCCTTCAACTCCTGCTCCCCACACTCTCTTCTTCCACCTTCCAAATTCTGGGACTGCAGACATGTAAGGTGCAGGCAGGTGAAGTGTAACCTCACCAGGCTGATCTGTTGGGGTTTCTTTTTTTTATCTGTTTTGTTTGTGTTTTCTAGTACCCTTTGTACAGAAGTGGAGGGTTATGGTGAGAAGGGGCATTGGTACAGTGTTGTTTGTAATTAATCCTACTGAGTGTGATAGCCCATGCTTGTTATCCCAACATTCAGGAGGTTGAGGCAGGAGGATTGAAAGTTAGAGGCCAGCCTGGGCTGTGTTCTCAAGACTGTCACAGATAATTTTTTTTAATGGCAAAAAAGTTTTAAACAGGACGTATATAAGCACTGATATAATAATATTCATTTTTAGCAAAGCAAAAATCCAAATATATTTTTTGTGGATTGCGATAAGGTGTGAGGAAAAGAAAATCCCTGACTTGTCTAGCTCTTGAAAATATCTTCTTTTGGAGACTGGGGAGATGGCTCAGGGTGGTGAGAGCCAGAGCTTGCACCTGCAGAACTTCCAGCCAGGACGGATCTGAAATCTCAGTGCTCCCCTACAAGGCTCAGAGGGAGGAGAATCTTCAGAGGCTCTAAAGACCAGCTATCCTGGTTCCCTCAGCTTTGAACAACAGAGACTAGCATCTCAAAATAAACTGGAAGGGTGCGCATGCGTATCATACACACACACACACACACACACACACACACACACACACACACTAGCATTCTTCAAATAGAAAATGCAAAGAAACAAAAAGGCACAAAAAGAAGATCAGAGGATTCCTAGTTCAAAGCCAGGTTGGTCTGCATAGAGAGGCCCTGACTCGAGCACAAAGTGAACAAAGTGAGTTTGAGCTGTGTTGCCACGGGTTTCCTACTAGGGCAGTTATACGATGGCTATGACAAGGAGTATGGCAGTCCCATCCTAGATAAGGATAGGGTCATCAACGAGTTAGAGCATCAGATTCGAGAGGGCGGCATGATTGTTGATTACCACAGCTGTGACTTCTTTCCTGAACGCTGGTTTCATCTAGTCTTTGTGTTGAGAACAGATAATGGTATATTGTACAAACAACTTGAAACAAGGAGTTATAGTGAAAAGAAACTACAAGACAATATTCAGTGTGAGATTTTTTTTCAAGATCTTTATGAAGAAGCCATAGCATCTTACAAAGAAGAAATTGTGCATTGGTTGCCCAGTAATGAAGCAGAACAGCTAGAGGATAATATCAACCAAATCTCAAAATGGATTGAGCAGTGGGTCAAAGATCATAACCCTTAACTTAGAGACTGGGTAACCAGGCACCACCCCAGTACACACCTTGAGTCCCAGATCTTAAGAGGCAGCAGCTGGTCTACATAGTGAGCTAGGGCTGCATAGAGAGAAAAAGGAAAAGAAAAAGCCTGGCTACAGTCACTCAGTCCACATAGAAGAAATGCCCAAGGATGAGCAGAAAAAAACTTGTGTTGCAGCTCTGGCTGCTGCTCTTTCTGTGAGAAAGCTTAAACAATCTCAGATATGAATATAACATTAAAGATTGAAAATTATCTTCAAATTGAATTGATAATAAATCTGATCAATGGGTACCTATCTCTTAAATTTAATCACCAAAATGTAGGTGATCTCTCTCTCTCTCTCTCTCTCTCTCTCTCTCTCTCTCTCTTTCTCTGGTTTTTCAAGGCTGGGTTTCTCTGTGTAACCCTGGCTGTCCTGGAACTCACTCTATAGACCAGGCTGGCCTCGAACTCAGAAATCTGCCTGCCTCTGCCTCCCAAGTGCTGGGATTAAAGGCCTGCGCCAGCACTGCCCAGCCGTAGGTGATCTCTTAAAATAAAAATGGAAAATTAAAGATTAAAAAAAAGACACAAAGAATCCCATAAAAACAAATGTCTAATATTTCTCCTGTCCTTAGCAGTCAACAAATTTCCATGAGTATCTTATCCACTTAGCCATTCTCTGGATGAACTTCAGCAAGGACATGAGGTTTTGGACACAACACTGATGTTCATAGCCCAGAGTCATCACTTATTTCCTGCTTCATCTCCACGATGCTACACAGCGTTTCTGCTCTCCCAGGCTCTAGAGTGGGATGGTTCACTGCCCATCTGAGCAAGCATTCTTCATGACTCTTTAGAAATGATAGGACATGTGCTTTATTAATATGGAGCACCGGACAAATTAGAGAGCTTTCACATATTATAACAAGGTAAGCAACAGCTGTTACTTTACCAGAGCTACTCATTATGGACCATTCGTTTGAAAGTTGTCCTGGTGGCTTGGAGACAGGGCTTTTTCCTCTCTGACTCATGGGAAGCAAAAATAAGTTACTATCGAGTGATGGCCATACTTAGAAGCCAAACTAAAAAAGAGAAGGCTTGTCATCTTTGGGTGGAGGGCAATTTGACTTTATTCTTCAAACTAGAAAGTACCAAGTAGTAGAAAGAATTTTTTCCCTTTCATTCTTCCTTCCTTCCTTCCTTCCTTTCCTCCCTTCCTCCCTCCGTCCCTCCCTCCCCCTGTGTGTGTGTGTGTGTGTGTGTGTGTGTGTGTGTGTGTGTGTGTGT
>JADRCD010217066.1:0-22164 GCA_019843815.1 Montemys delectorum
CCCCCCCCCCCCCCCCCCAGCTCGCCCTCAGGTCTCCTGTTGGTGAGTTAAAATTAGCTCACTGCCCAGGCTAAAAATAGTCCCTGCCCAGCCCCAAGCTGCTGTCTGGGGGAGGGGATGGTGGGACTTGGTGGGAACCAGCGTTTTAGGTAGTCAGCCTGACAGAACTTAGGCTTGGGCCTGTGCTTTTGGATGGTGATGGGAGCTGTGGAGAAGAGAGGACCTGAAGGGTGCCCCAGGCAGGCTGCGGGGCACCCCTCGGCTGCTCAGCCCAGCCTCTCTCCCAGTCTTGTGCCTTTGCCTCACTAGCCCCTTTCTGTCTCCTTCCTCTGTCTGTGCATCTGTCCCCACCTTGCCCACGCCTCCTCCCACTAGCAAGCAGGCTGCCCGACTGTGGGGGTGACAGGTGGATTGGATTGTCGCCCCCTCCCCCCAGCGCATGCTGCTTATTTCATGCCCTGCAGCCCTACCAGGGAGAGGGTGGAGGAGGGTGACAGCTGTCTTCAGTGCAGCCTGCCTTCCCGAGTTCCAGCCTGAGGCCCCCCAGCGGCCTGGAAGGGAGGGGGAGCGCCTAATGAGAGCAGTTCCCTCGTTGTCTCCCACTCCCTTCAAGAAGAGCTCAGAAAGGCTTGGCCTTTTTGGCCTCTGCTCTGTTGGAGCCTGCTGGTATAGGGCTCCAGAATCTGATGCATGCAGCTTTTGAGAGCCTTAGTGCTCAGGGCAGAAAGGAGGAGGGAGGAGAAAATGGGGTGCATTGCTGAAGAGTAGAGGGCGGATGAAGACTGCTAGGGAAAGGCTTCCCTCCCTGGTCTTTCAGCAGTGGCTACAGAAACCTGTCTTGACCTTACTCTCATCTCCACCCAGGCCTTTCACACAGGAACTGTGATGCCTCATTCTGAAACCCCAGAGTGGTTTGAGTATTGCTCAGGTACCAAGAGGTGTGACATTAGGGAGACGGGCCTAGTCTCCATGACCCTCCATCCAGCACCCCTTCAGTTTTCACTTGCCCCTCTTTTGCATATAAACAGTGCCAGTTGCCATGGGATCCTAGATCCCAGACTTCCCTGCCCCCATGGCCACCCTGCTCTTGGCCTCCTAGAGATCCCAACAGGCAGTGCTTTCTCCTTTCTGCTGTTGTCACAGCCTGCTGCGGGTAACACCACCCTGCCCAGCTAGAACCTACTGAGGGCACTGCTGCTGTAAGGCCAGGATGGGAAGGGCCTGGGGCCTGGCTCCTCAGTGTGATTGCCCAGGGCTGCAGACTAGACTTAGAAGAGCAGCAGCCCTGCCAGTGCACACTGCTAATCCCAGCACTCAAGAGGCAGAGGCAGGTGCATCTCTGGTCTGGCCTGATCTACAGACCAACTTCCAGGACAGCCAGGACTACACAGAGAAACTGTCTGGTAAAAAGGGGGAGAAAGAAGAAGAGTAGCAGCCCAAAGACCAGAGCCTCAGAAAAGAGGGGCTGGCTAGGTTGGGCAGGAGCATAGTTTGCATCTGGAGAGCAGATGCCCAGGCCTCTGGCTCCTAGCAGTCAGTTAGGTTGTTGAACATAGGACTAATAAAGCAGGTAAGGGTGTTCATTAAAACTTCCTGATGAGAGTAGGGGAGTTTGGGCAGGACAGCTCCACACCTTGAATGGGGTCAGTCTGGGGTACTTTGTGACCATCTCAGTCCAGACACCATTCTCCCAGAATGAAGACTGAGTTCATATTCCAAAGAATCTGAAGCAGTGCGGAACAGACAACAGAGGGGACTGAGCCTGCTTTGTAAGAGAGTTTATGGTTAGCTAGGAGGAAGGACTGGCCAAGGCAGAGTCTGTCCTCTGGCAGGGTAGTTCTGTCAGAGGAAGAGTAGCAGTGAGCAAGACCCTGGGAGGCGTGGGGTTATAAATGGCTGAGCTAGTATAGAGGTTGTTGAGTCAGGGTTGTTGAGGCTTGGCCTCTTAAACAGACAAGTTCCCTCTGATAAAGGATACTCATAGGTCTCTCTGGCTTCCTTGCCTTCTCAGCCATGATCTCTCTCATATCCTAGCTCCCCCAGCATGCGGCAGGGATGGGGGGGCAGTGTAGGAGATCAGCCAGGGAGCTGGTTGCCAGGCGACAGTTGCCTAAGCAACCCCATCCTCTCCATCTACATGTGCTCAGGGCTGCTCCTTAGAAGACTTAGAGTCTCACCCTTTGCACCAGCCAGCTGAGTGTAGGGAGGGAAGAGGGTGAGGGTGGCAGGGTTGGTTGGAGAGTCAGTGATGTCTGAACTAATAGGCTCTGAGGGCAGCTGGTAGAAGGTTCTAATTCCACAGAGGACAGTGAGAACAGCAGGGCAGACAGAGATTAGACTTCAGGAAGGACTTCTACAGGCTCATAATATTTTCTTTGCATAGGTATTTCCTGGGCTCTTTCTGCAGGCAATAGCATAGTAAAAAGACAGATTCAGTCCCTGCCTCATGAAGCTCTAACTTTGGGAGCCGGGCACAGAGGAGAAGCACAATTGATAATGCTAGAAATATTGTTGGGTTAGGTTTTTTGGAAAACTGTGAAAACACTGGGACATTTCACTAGGAGACAGCACTAGCCATAAGCAGGAAAAAGGTTCTGTCATCAAGAATCTGTTCATAGTCTGGGTGGTGGTAGTGCACACCTTTAATCTCAGCACTTGAGGGGCAGAGGCAGGCCTGTGAACTCTGTGAGTTCAAGGCTAGCCTGGTCTGCAAAGTGATTTCTAGGACCACCAGGGCTACACAGAGAAACTCTGTCTTGAAAAACAAAGAAAACTAAACAACTAAAAAGAGCTTGTTCATGGTCTGAAGGTGGGGAGCAGGAAACAAGAAAGAGACAAGAAGGAAGACAGCTGCCTAGCCAGCGGGAGTCATGGCACCCTGCACTGTGGGTCCAGATTGGAGTTCTGAGGCTGAGCAAGAGAGACCCACCTAAAAAGGCCAGTTTACCATAGCCCTTGCTCCAGTATGCCTTTCCACCTCCCCAGCCCAAAAAGGACAGTTGTGGGTAGCTCTGAGAGTTATGGTAAAGCCTGGAGGTTCTGGATGGAGTCCCTACAGTAGATTGGGCAGGGATTTGGGTCACAGGCCTGGAGAGAGACCAGATTTAGGCTACACAGGGCTCTAGGCTGTCACTGTTGGTCTGGGATGTGGGGAGTGGCTAGAGGAAGGCCACGGACTATGGAGTTCCTCAGATATCAGAGCAAGAGGAGAGGTGCTGGTCCCCTCTTTTGGTGACCTTCTATACATGCAGACAAATTACCCTTCCTTCAGGGCAAGGGAGCTGATGCGCTCTGTAAATGCTTAGGCAGAGTAGAAGCTAGACAAGCCTGAGGGGCGGTCCTGTGATCTGGGAGGACCTTAAGCAGGCCCAGACCTCCCCTTCCCCACCCCATCATAGTCAGGTAACCAGTGAGCTAACTACTTCACTTACTCTGTAACCTTCAGGCCTTGTGGAAAGAGCTAGAAAGGCAGAGGTTCCGCCCAGCAGCCACTGGCACCCAGCTGTTGTTGAGGAACCTCTTACCTCCTTGCCTGTGTGTTTGTGGAGGCCAGAAGATGACGTCCGACCCCCTGGAACTGGAGTTACAGATCGTTGTGACCTCCAAATGGGTGCTAGGAACTGAACCCAGGTCCCACACCCACTCTCCCATAGTCTTTGTCACTTAGGCGGCCTGCCTGTAGCAGAGCTTAACCCAATCTGGACCCACAGTGCAGGGTGCCATGACTCCCCGCTGGCTAGGTGGCCCTCTTCCTTCTTGTCCCTTTCTTGTCTCCTGCTGTCTACCTTCAGACCATGAAAAGACTCTTTGTTTAGTTTTCTTTGTTTTTTGAGACTGTTTCTCTGTGTAGCCCTGGTTGTTCTGGAGCTTACTCTGCAGACCAGCAAGGGCTCTTAATTAAATGCTAAGCCAGTTCTTCAGTTTCCTCAGTATACCCTCTTTCCATATTTCACCCCCTCCCCGTTTAATTACTTTATTATTTATTTATTTATTTATTTATTTTGGTTTGGTTTGGTTTGTCAAGTCTGGGGTCTTCACTATGTAGACCAGGCTGGCTTCAACGTACTGACACCTGTCTCTGCCTCTCAAGCATTGAGATTAAAGGCCTTCGCTACCACACCCACCTACTTTGTCAGTTAGGCTGTCTGCCTGTAGCAGAGCTTAAACAGTGCTGACTCTCTGGCCTTTTACCTAGGGCGTCTGAACCTTTAGCTTCCATACTTGGCACCACAGTAACCGTAGAAAAAAGCTAGTTTGTGCTATAGGCCTGTGACCATAGCTTATTGGGACGTGGGGGCAAGGATTACAAGTGAAGGCCAGCCTGGGAAACTTAGCAAGACCTTAGCGCAGGAATAGAAATGGGGGTTGAGGATGCAGCTAAGCAGAGCACCTTCCTAGCACCTTCCGAGCATGTACAGGACCACTGGTTCAGTCCCCAGTGGAAGGTGTTCTGGAAAATACATTTGCTGCCTTTGTCTGTGTCTAAATAGCAGAACACCCTTCTAAACTGTACTTGGACTGAGCAAATGAAGTACAGTAATGTACAACAGCTCTGACTAGGGGTGTGCACTCTATAACTCCAGCCTCCTGAGCAAATGAAGTACAGTAATGTACAACAGCTCTGATTAGGGGTGTGCACTCTATAACTCCAGCCTCCACTGACTCCAGGTTCTGTGAATCTATGTAAGGACTGTGCTGACAAGCTGGACTGGGACACCAGGCACCCTTATGAGCATCGAGCATCCTCTCTCTGCCTGCTGCCTGCAGTCTGGGAAGGCATTAGTGCAATATGTTCTCACTTTGTCTCCAACATAGGAGCCTCCATTGATCCAGGTTGTGGTGGTGGGTAGGAGGTCGGCAGAGTACAACACACAGTACAGACAAGCTCTACAGAGAACAGGGTGTAGGTGCTCTCCAAGATGCAGACCCTCAGAGCCTGTATCTTCTGTGTGACCTGAAGCCTAAGTACAGCAGTGATGTGGGGAATCAGCCTAGACTAAGCCCTGGTCCCAGTGGGAGCCCAGCTGGTATGTGGTATGGGGAAGGGGGGATATTTCCTCTATAGCCAATATTGTTGAAATTTGGGATGGGGCAGAGATGCCACCAGTCTCTCACAGGCTGTAATGACTTGGCCCACATCCCAAACAAGATTTGGGGGGGTTGGGGGTCTAACAGTCCTCTTATGACCCCTCCTAGGAGGCTGTGCATAGGTGTTCTGCAGACCATGAACTGATCACTAGTCCCAGACATTCATGAGCACAGTGTGAGGCTCCTGATCACCACCCAGCAGCCCCTTCCTCTCTGGCACTAAGGACCCCCCGGAGAAGATGGGGAGGAAAAAGATTCAGATCCAGCGAATCACTGATGAACGGAACCGCCAGGTGAGGAGGTCCCAGAGCCCTTGTGGTAGGTGAGCAAAGACAGAGAGCCAGCTCTGTCACCCATGACCAGTTCTAAAAGAGAATTTTCTTGGAAACCTGGGGACTCACTGGAGGTTCTAATAGAGGGTGGGTCTAAGCAGAGAAGAGGAACACTTTGTGTACCTCTAGCTCTCTGGCCTGAGATGGGCCAGGGCCCTACACCATTGCCACACCTTACAGCTTCCTCATCTCAGCAAGAGTTCTCCCCCTCCTCAACTGGGAGGCATGGCATGCTGCTCTCCTCAGCCCACTGCACAGAGACATGTGGCCTCCTTTCTTGTCTGAGGCTTCCTTTCTAGACCATGGATTTCCATCAGCCATGGCTAAGTCACCCTGAGAGTAGAACTCTAGGGTAGGTAGAGGCTCTGTCTATGGGCAGGGAGACTCTTACCAGACCTGGCCACACACTGCTCTCCTGCAGGTGACCTTCACCAAGCGGAAGTTTGGACTGATGAAGAAGGCCTATGAGCTGAGCGTGTTGTGCGACTGCGAGATTGCACTGATCATCTTCAACCACTCCAACAAGCTGTTCCAGTACGCCAGCACCGACATGGACAAGGTGCTACTCAAGTACACCGAGTACAACGAGCCGCACGAGAGCCGCACCAATGCTGACATCATCGAGGTGTGCGCCTGTGCCCACCTCTGCCCATGTGTAAACCAAACCCATCTCTTCTGAACCCAGGGTCCAAGGAAGGAGGGGCCTGACAGCAAAGGCATGAGACATGTAGCCAGCAGCAGGCCTCACTCAGCTTAGGCGGTCTGTGGTCTGCCAGGTCTGAGGCGCATCCTGCTGTCTTACGCTCTTTTAGTCCTTCTTCCTTCATCCTCTATGATATTCTTACTCATGTCTCCCTCTTTGTTCCCGTCTTTCCTTTCCATCCTGTTCTTTGTGGGTCTGTGTGGCTCTTGTCTTCTGTTTCAGAGTGAAAATGTGAAATGTTAAAGGATATGAGCTTCGGGATTCATCTCTGGCCTTTTCTTACCATGTGACTTTAGGCAGGTGGTCTGGCTTCTCTTGGCTGTGGTAACTCCACAGATGGAGCAATGCTGGCTTACAGGGGTATTCTGTGAGCAAACAAGACAAACCAGTTCATGCTTCTTACTCCAGGTTGCCAATTTGGGGTACAGAGGTTAACAACACTGGCTTTCTTCCAGTGGACCTGAGTTCGATTCCCAGCACCCACATGGCAGCTCATGACTGCCTATTACTACAGTTCCAGGGGTGGGGTCCTCCCTCTTCTGACCCCATGGGTACCAGGCATTTATGTGGTACACATATATGCAGGCAAAATATAAACACATGAGATAAAGTTAAAAAAATAAAAATAAGCCAGGCGGTGATGGCACACACCTTTAATCCCAGCACTCTGTGAGTTCAAGGCCAGTCTGGTCTACAGAGCAAGTACTTGAATAGCCAGGGCAACACAGAGAAACCCTGTCTTGGGAAAAAAACTAATTAAATAAGTTAAAATTAAAATGAAGCAAAGGCTGGAAAAATGACTTATTAGGTAAAGGCACTTACTGCCAAGCCTGAGTTTAATTCTCAGGAAGTCCATGGTGGAAGGAAGGACCAGCTCCTGCAGGTTGTCCTCTTATGTGCTATGGCATGTGCACATGTGCGCGTGCATTCCAGTGCACACACACAGATAGGTAGGTAGATAGATATGACTCGATTTAAAAAAAAAAAACCAGTAACAGCAAGGGAGATATCTTTAAAGTTTTGAGTGACCACAAATGGCTTAGGTCTTGGGGTGGTATAGAGCAGAAAGCTCAGTGAGTGCAGGTCCTTTGTGCTTTCTTGTATTGTCCTTTCCTGTCTCCATTCAGTTTCTCTCACCTAAGTAGAACCTTGGGTTTGCATGGGCGGAGTCCCCAAGAACACTCTCTAGGGAGCTGCCAGGACCTGGCTTCTCCCTAGACAGCTGTGGAGCATGCCACCCCCAGGGAACACTGTAGGGAGGGGAGGATGGCTCTGGGTAGGGATTGTGGGGGGGGGGACGACTAAAACACCTGGGAACCATGGGAGAGAAGGGAGAAGAGTAGGGGATTTGGGGGAGGAGCTTGGAGGAGTCAGGGGGGCCATTGCTGGCTGGCTGACTGAGTGGTGCGGTTGCAGACCCTGAGGAAGAAGGGTTTCAACGGCTGTGACAGCCCAGAGCCGGATGGGGAGGACTCACTGGAGCAGAGCCCCCTGCTGGAGGACAAGTACCGGCGGGCCAGTGAGGAGCTGGATGGGCTCTTCAGGCGCTATGGGGTGAGCCCTCCTCACCTTTTCTCTGGCCCCCTTCCGGCCCCTCTCCCAGGCGCTGCACAAGAAGCACAGGGAGTGTGAGAGCCCCGAGGTGGACGAGGCGTTTGCCCTGACCCCCCAGACGGAGGAGAAGTATAAAAAGATAGACGAGGAGTTTGATAAGATGATGCAGAGTTATAGACTGGCCGTGAGTAGTCGCATGGAGGAGAGCCTCCTGTGCTGCATGGTGTGGCTTCACCCAGCCTTGCCCGGCCCTCGGCTGCCTCTGATGGATGTACTATGCTGAGCCATCCTTGAGCTGGTACTGGCCACTGAGGAACTCCTGACCTTGGTTTTGATAACCCTCTTGTAAAGTTCTTCTTGCATAAATTAGAGAGACCTGCAGTATCCTCTCACCAGCAGAAAATGCAGGTGCCAAGAGTCTCTAGAGGGAAAGGGAGAGGAGTGTGTTCTTTGTCCCATTGTTTTGGGAATCCCCCTTGGCGTGCTTTGGCACCCCTGCCTCAGTCGTTCAGCTTTATGTAAAGGAAGCAGAACTACTAGAGGGATGGTAGAGAGGTGGGCTTGAGCTGCTCCTAAAGCAGGCCAGATGGTGGGAGCCGCTTAGTGAAGCCATAGCCTCAGTAATATGGGGGTTTGGGTCTGTACCCAGGGCACTAACTTGCTCCCAGTGTGTCCTGCCTGGCTGAGGACTAACCCACCTCCCCTAGGGGAATCCAGTCCCATCTACAGTGGGCAGAGCCTGCCTCTCTTGCCTCTCTTGCCTTGGGTCAGAGCAAGGTGCTCTCACCTTTCTGATGGGAGGTAGGCAGGGCTACCAAAGGGCTGAAGGCAGGGAACCCAAGCTTCTGGCCTTTGGAGATATAGTTCAGGAGCCAAAGAACTCTTGTGTTTACCCTCTCAGGCAAAATGAGTCTAGTGGGAGAGATTCACCTGGTGTGACGTTCCCCTCCATCTTTCTGTCTAGTCATCTGTTCCGGCCCCCAACTTTGCCATGCCTGTCACAGTGCCCGTGTCCAATCAGAGCTCCATGCAGTTCAGCAATCCAAGTAGCTCTCTGGTCACTCCTTCCCTGGTGACATCATCCCTTACGGACCCACGGCTCCTGTCCCCCCAGCAGCCAGCACTACAGAGAAACAGTGTTTCTCCAGGCCTGCCCCAGCGGCCTGCTAGTGCAGGTAAGTGGGCTGGAGGGTGAGTCACCGAGGTGGAAGTGAAGTATGAAGGGGCTCCTGGCTTCTGTTTTCAATGGCGGGTCTTCCCTTTGCAGCATTTCTGCATGTGTATGACTCTTGAGGGGAAAAGGCCTAGGACTCCTCAGAGCCCCCTCTTGTCCAGTCCTCAAGACAAAGCTCATGGTAGCTCTGCTTTTCTCCCAGGAGCCATGCTGGGTGGAGACCTCAACAGTGCTAATGGAGCCTGCCCCAGCCCCGTGGGTGAGTGTAGCTGCCTCCACAGGGTGGCTCAGACCAGGGGAGGGAAACAACAGGGCCTCAGCAGGATGGATACATCAGAAGATGTTAGCCTGCCTCCCCCCCCCCCCACACACACACACTTTTTTTTTCCTTTTTTCTTGAGACAGGTCTTACTATTAGCCTTGCTAGCCTGGGACTTGCTATATAGACTAAGATACCCTCAAACTCATAGAATCCACCTGCCTCTGCCGCCTGAGTGCTGGGATCAAAGGCATGCACCACCACACCTGGCCATGGTCCAGCAGTTTCAGATTAAAATGGAGCATCTTGTTGGGATCAGGACTTGTCTAGACAAATGATAGGCATTCAGACACCACTCGTGCACACAGGCCTCCATGCTCCTATGGCGTCACCATCCAGATGTAGACCTAATGCATTCATACTAGAGTTCTAGGAAGAAACCACCATTGCTCCCCGTACCCTGACACTTCTAGCCACTCTTGATCTGTGCTGGTGTCTGACTGGTGACCTCCTTCTAATGTCACCATTGACGTCACCCTGTCATTCTTGCCATTCCCAGAGTGATCTTGGAGTTGGGATAGAAACAGCAACACACTTTAAGGGTAACTATGTGCTCATTGGGGACAGAATTTCTCACTGTAGGGACCCCTTACATTCCTGAACCCCAGGCTCTTCCAGCTCAGTCTCAGCCAAGTGCTCCGTTTCCTGTGTGAGGTGGGTGGGCGTGAGGGTGCTGTGGCAGCGGTTGTGCACAGTGTCATGAAACTCTAGACTAGAGGCATGCCCTTCTCTCCAGGCCTTGCTCACAGGCCCTTGAGCCCAGCGTTGGGAACTCCAGTGAGATGGCCCTGGGTGGTGTGGAGCAGTTGTCACAGCTCTCTCAGCTAGTGTCATGTGCCCTGACTGACAAAATGTCCATCCTGTGCACCTCACAGGGCTGATGTGAACATGTGTGAGATACTGTGTCTGGAAGACCTGGGCATGGCAGAGTGCAGAGCAAGTGTAGAAGTTGTGATGCCTTTCCCAGCTCTATAGGGAAGCTATGGTAGTTATGGGAGTGGCCATATTGTTAGCCCCTGGTGCCAGCAACACCCTTACCAACAGTCAGTGGCAATCTCCCCATGGTGGCAGGCAGCTTGCCTTGTGCTGATAAAAAGCACAGAGTTCCAACTCCTGGCAAGGAAAGAATCTCAGTGGTTGGCTGGCTCTAGTAATCAAGTTCCTTAACAAAGACCAGATCCCAGCCTGCCACCTTTCCCACTCTGGTCCTTCTGTGTCCTGTGTGAAGCCTATGGAGGGTCTGAGTGCCAGGCTTGGGGAGAAGCATGACTGCAGGGTTCTCTTAAGTGCCTGGGCTGGCAATGGCAGTGGTAATGCTTGTCAGCTCTACCTCTGGTCCCACTGCCGTGGCTTAGGGCCTGACTTTGTGTCAAGTGATTGGGAACCAAGGCTTTAGGCAGTGTCAGGCTGTTCAGCATCCATGTAGAACCCTGGCATTGCCTCTGAGAGCCTCCAGGTGACAGATAGGCTTGTCTGGGGCAGTTGGCAGGGACAGAGGCAGACCAGCATTTTTCATTTCTCATCTCATTTTTCCAGGGAATGGCTATGTCAGTGCCCGAGCTTCCCCTGGCCTCCTCCCTGTGGCCAATGGCAACAGCCTAAACAAAGTCATCCCTGCCAAGTCTCCACCCCCACCCACCCACAACACCCAGCTTGGAGCCCCCAGCCGCAAGCCTGATCTGCGGGTCATCACTTCCCAGGGAGGCAAAGGGTTAATGCATCATTTGGTGAGTGGGTTTTTGGGCTTTGGCAGGGGCTGGGAAGTGGAAAGAAAAGCAAGAAAGTAAAGGTTAGTAAGTAGCAGGTGGGACTTCTTGAGAGAGAAAGACAGAGCATGGCTTTAAATACTTTCTTCCCTAAGGGCCTTTGGACCACAGCAGTGCCAACCGGAGGGCAGTAAAAATGAACAGGAGATAGGAGAAAAGGGTCTATGATGGAGAAGATGATAAAAGGAATTCACACTGTACCATGAGAATAAGGACTAGCTGACGATATCTGGCTGATGGAGGCCAGGATACAGCATTTTATGTCTATCAGATAGACAGAATATCTAGATATCTTTTTGGGCCAGAAAGAACACTGTGCTCTTAGGCAGATAGGGGGAATGGGGTGGCCATATGGGAAGGGCAGGAGCCATAGCCTGAACCATCCTTTTGGTTTTATTTCTGCTCCCAGACTGAGGACCATTTAGATCTGGTAAGTGCAGCTGAGATGTTAACAGTGTCTTTGAGTTCCAGCTTTGCCCAGTGTTATTCAGTCTGCAGCATGAGTTTATGTACCTGTCTTCTTCCTGTGTGTTTAATGTGTGGTTATTTGTCAGGAGCTGTGCATAGAGCTGAATGGGAAGTGGGAAGGGTTGGACATGGCATGCATGTGTGTCATCTGGATGTTTATGTGTTACCACACTTATCCATACACGTGTATGAGTGTGCATGTGGAAAAGAGCATGAGGCTATCCCAAGGCCTTTGAGGCCCCAGACAGATACCTGAATTAAGCCTTTAGTTTCCATTGCCCTCCTGACTCCATATAGGCCCACACAACACTGGAACCCAAGACAAAAACCTAGTCCTTACAAGGAAATGTAGGAAAGTCCGAGGCCCGAGGCAGTTAGTACTGGAGCTGTCCCTAGCAAGGACCTCCCTGCTTGCCTGTTCTCTCACTTCCTACCCCGAGCCCATCTCATAAGCACTTAGAGACGTGTACAGCCCCTCCTATGCTTACACTCATCAGCCAGGAAAGAGGAGGGTGCTTCCTCCCCAGCTTGCTGACAGGAGGCCAGAAAGGCTGGAAAAGGCAAGCAGGCTTTGGCGGCCAACACACCGGCAGTTTCGGCCCCAGCGTGGAGTTGGAATAAACAAGTGACTCAGCAGCAGATGGAGCTGACAGCCCTACACACGTGTGTGCATACATGCAATCACATGCTACCCCAGATCCCACGTTTCATTCCCAGATGCCAGTTTCCATCTCCTGGGGCATCTGCTACTGTAATGGGTGTAGAGGAGACTTCGGTAGTCTTAGCCAAAAGAGACCACATCTCTTCCTTCTGTCACTCCACCCAGGTACCAGGGCAATGTTCACATTGAGCTCCAGGCTGCCCCCATGCCTTCCTGGCTGTATGGGTGCAGATGCAAGTGAATCTGTGTGTGCATGTTTTTCTCTGTGAGTCTTGAGGCCTTCAAACATACCAACTCTGTTTGTGAGTCTGGGCCTCCATGCTATGGTACCTTCCCTTGGAATCCAGGGACCTAGTTCAAATGCAGTATGGTTGACAACCTTGAGATAGCCCTCCCATTTGCCCTCTTTTGACAGACAGTTTTTTCCTACAGAACAATGCCCAGCGCCTTGGGGTCTCCCAGTCTACCCACTCGCTCACCACCCCAGTGGTTTCCGTGGCAACACCAAGTTTACTCAGCCAGGGCCTCCCCTTCTCCTCCATGCCCACTGCCTACAACACAGGTGAGTGTTCATGTAACTTGGTGCATTGTGCCCTTGTGCATAGGGCAGGTGAGTGACCAGAGACGGACACTGGATTCTCCTTCCAATCTGAGGAAGGTCCTTCACTAATTAGTATTGTAATTAGTAGATCAAACAAATAAAAACAGAATCCTGGGCTGGGGTGTAGCTCAGTTTTTAAAGGAAGGGTTTACCTTGCAGGCATGAAGCCTTATGCTCAGTTGCTAGCACTACTTATAAGCCAGATGTTGTAGCACACTTGTCTGTAATCTGAGCACTGAGGAGGTGGAGACCGGAGAACCAGAAGTTCATCTTCACCCTCAACTACGCAGGGAATGAAAGTCCAGCTCAGTTACATGAGACTTTGTCTCAAAAAACAAAACAGAGGCTAAAGAGAATGCTCAGCAGTTAGGAAAACTTGCTGCTCTTCCAGAGTTCAGGTCCTAGCACCCACACTGGGTTACTCACAACTATTTGTAATTCCAGCTCCAGGGAATCAAACATCCTCTTCTAGCCTCTTATAGACACCTGACCACATGTGGCATACATACAAACATATACACATAAACAATATTATTTTTTTTAAGTTTATAAACAGAAATAACAAAATTCTTTTTTTTTTTTTTTGGTTTTTCGAGACAGGGTTTCTCTGTATAGCCCTGGCTGTCCTGGAACTCACTCTGTAGACCAGGCTGGCCTCGAACTCAGAAATCTGCCTGCCTCTGCCTCCCAAGCGCTGGGAGTGGCCAGTCTTAAATGTATCCCAAAGGCACTATTTGTGCTAAAGTATATCCCAAAGATATACTTTTTAAAAATGCATTGCTAATGTAAAATTTACTTTTAACCGGGTATCTTTTATTTTTAACATAGGTCCTCGTGGAAGAGTAACCTCTGTCCATTGTGAGGGGAAAAGGCCAGAAGTGGCCTGAGCAAATGATTCAGGCACACCAGGCTAATAGAGTTATGGTTTGGGGACTGGGGAAGGGAACATGGCCAGTGCAGCAAAGCTTCCTGGAGGGTGCAGAGTGGATTTGCTAGTTTCCTGAACAGAGATGGCTCAGTACAGCAGTGAGTGGGAGTCAGGATAAGCCTGGTGAAGGCTGGATAGGTCTAAAGGTGAACAGTTACCTGGGGACGTGGCAAAGATCTCTGGGTAGAACTGTGGGACACATACGTGCAAGCTGGCATGGCTCTGTCAGCCTCTCACCTTCCCCAGAGCAGAGTGTGATGCCTGCAGCCATCCTTGGCTGCATTCAGGCTGCTGTGTCTGGCCAGGAAGGACTCGCCACGTGGTCATGGAGCTTTTGTGTGGCAACAAGGAGGCCTTTCTTATCTCTTTCCCACTTCAGTCACTGACCCTCACACTTGAGTGACCAGTGTTCGGGCTGTTCTGTGGTGACAGTAAACTAGAGCAGAACCCCTCCAAACTCCTCCACCTCCACCAGTCCTTTGTGAGCTGAAGCAGTACAGACTCCACTACAGATACCCACAGGCCCCACCTTTGCCCTGTTTCCTAGCAGCAGGAGAAATGCTGAGTGGCAGGCAGCAGCCTGCTTTATGCTTCTGCAGGAGCCAGGCTATTGATGACTCTGGGCAGATTTTCCTGCTCAAATGTCTCTGACCCCAGTTCCTTGGGTGCCTCACATGCATGCCCACTCCCAGGTTATTGAATCTTGAGGTTGAGGAGAGGCTGGCTGCTTCAGAAGTGACAGCCTATGGGCCTGGTTCAGGGAACATAGATATGTAAGAGGGTGATGAAGCTCCCCCAGCCTGTCACCATTCCCAAGACAAGGAGAAAAACCAACTTCCTGAGTCTAACGGGAAAGTGGGCTGAACACAGCTCAGACCTCCTCAGAAGCATTGTTTGTTTGGGAATCCTACCCTGGTGGCTGTCTGTGCTTTTCCCATTCAGTCTTGTGAAGTAGGATGAAAGTTATCAGCTCTCTTTGTGGACTGCTTGTGTCTCTACGGTATGAAAGCAGCTTTGGCCCATAGAAAGCCCTAGTTCCTGTCAATACAGGAGTAGCTGGGCAGACTTCTGTCAGCAGCAGAGGTTTGCTGGTACCCCATCTGACTTGAGCCAAACTCTAGTAGGTGCTAGGTGATCTACTATGGTAATATCCTGCTTAAGAGGAGACAGGCCTGGCCTTTGTGGACACTACCTCTAGAGGTGACTGCAAGAGCGACAGCTTAAGGAGGTAGCCAGGTGGCCTAGAGGTCAGCTTCGTGACCCTTAGGAAATAAGCCTCCCAGTAGATAGAACTAATGTACTGGGATGGGGCAGGACTAAGAGTTGGGTTCTGATTTCTCCATGAGGTCTTTAGGTAAAGCACTGGCCCATTCTGGGCCTGATTTTCTTGTTTGTAAAATAAGTATTGAATAGAGTTAGTCCTAGAGAGGCCACATTTTGCATTTATACTAGTTTTTAAAATGAGTAACCAGGGGAGAGCTTGCTCAGTGGTTAAGAGCACTGGCTGTTCTTCCAGAGGACCCAGGTTCAATTCCAAACACTCACTGGTGGCTCACAATTGTTTGTAACTTTAGTTTCAGGGGATCTGACACCCTCACACAGACATACATGTTGGCAAAACACCAATGCACATACAATAAACTGTTTTTAAAAATTCTAGGGGGGGGGGAAGACTTTAAATAAACAAACAAACTAGTACCTGGCATTGACCAGCTAGAGTGACGTTTAAAGGCAGTGGGGAAGCTGGGCATGGTGCTGCACACCTTTAATCTCAGCACTCAAGAGGCACAGGCAGGCAGAGCTCTGTGGGTTTAAGACCACCCTGGCCTACATATTGAGGTCAGCCAGAGATACATAGTGAGACCCTGTCTCAAAACAAACAAACAAATGGAAAGGGCTGTGGCACAGGTAAAATCAGTGGTAAGTGCTGCTTGCCCTGCAGTGCAGGACTGCCTTCCATCCCTGGCACTGCAGAAATACAATAAATAAAGGAATGAGGCATCAGGGCTCCCATGAGTGCTGCCACTAGCCTAGCTTTTCCTGTGAGCAGGCAGCTCCTCAACCCTGAGGCTGCATCTCTCTCATGCCAGCAGTAGTACTTGGTAAATTTTGGAGTTCACCAGGAGCCTGATGGTGTTGCTGTCCTACATGGCTTTTCCACACCTGCTTCTCCTTGGTGGCTGTGCTGTAGGCGGGAGTGCTGCCTCTGCTCTAGACTGTCAGCACTTGTCCAGGATCTCACAGCTTGTGAGTGGAGGTTGCCAAGAATCTGTCATGGCTTTAGCTGTGAATGTTACAGAGCTCAAACCATTCTTCCTGCACACACAGGGCTAGAGCAAGTGACCTTGGACTCACAGTGGGACATAGGTTGGATGACTGGACAGTACATGTCTTTCTAACATGTCTTCCCACTGTGCACACATCTTTATGGCTCTTGGGGAAGGCATTTCTAAATACCTCAAACAGTACAGCACAAGGCATACTAGAGCTGTGTGACTAACAAGTGAGGTGCTTAACAGGTCACTTGTTAACGATGCAGAGATCACACTGGAGGATGGTGGCCCATGCCTTTAATCCCAGCACTTGGGAGGCAGAGGCAGGCGGATTTCTGAGTTCTAGGCCAGCCTGGTCTACAGAGTGAGTTCCAGGACAGCCAGGGCTACACAGAGAAAACCTGTCTCAAAAAACAAAAACAAAAAAACAAACAAACAAAAAAAATGCAGACATCACGGTATCTTAAGATCAGTGCCTAGACAGGAAGTACCCTGTAAGTCTCCTGGAACCTAAGTTACTTGGCCTAGCTTAGGCTCTGGATGAAGCCCCTTTCCGCTTCAGGGACTTGAAGACTGGATGTCAGACCCATTTCCTCTGTGTCTCTAAGGGGACTTAAACCCGGTTTAGGGAGAGTCTAGACATGTGGGGCCAAGGCAGAAGGGAGAGTGTTTATGGCCTCTGTGCTTCCTGGTCCCATTATCCTGGGGTTCTCAGCTCCCTGCTGCCTCTCTACTGCCTGAAGCTGGACGGGTGAAGAGACTGCAGTTGGATCAGTACTAGGCCTTCTCCATTTCCCTTGCCCATTTTTTTTTTTTTTTTGTAACTGCCCTTATGAAAGCAATGCTAACACATGGTTGATTTTTAAAACTGAGGATATCTTAAAAAACCACTTGTCCTTTTACCCTGTTAAAGAAAACATAACTCATGATCATCAGGCTTGTCTTCTCTGTCATTTTCATGAATTCTTCATCCTTCACATCTGTGCTTAGACACCACCTTTCCTCCCTTAAGGGGTGGGTGAGGTGCTCTCCACCCATGTTCCCCTCCCTTTCTCTTACTGCAGATTACCAGCTGCCCAGTGCAGAGCTACCTTCCTTACCAGCCTTCAGTTCACCTGCAGGGCTGACACTAGGCAATGTCACCGCCTGGCAGCAGCCCCAGCAGCCCCAGCAGCCACAACCGCCACAACCGCCACAGTCACAGCCACCACAGCCACAGCCACAGCCACAGCCACAGCCACCTCAGCAACAGCCCCACTTGGTCCCCGTTTCTCTCAGCAACCTCATGTGAGTCTTTGGGAGGTTTTCCATGGTGACGGTGGGGAATGAGGGACAGGTCTCCTGGAGTTGTGTGTATGTTCAGTAAGTGGCAGTCGGGAGCCCCTCCACCCAGCCCACAGGGCTGAGGGTGTAGGCTTGAGAAGATGGACAGAGTGGTGTGGACAGACTGCAGCTAACACTCATTTCTCTTCTTTCCCTTTGACACGCTTCTCCCTCCCCGACTCCCCACTGTCATTCTGTTGTGTTTACCCTGTCTGGTGACGTCTCCCTACTCTTCTGTTACTGTCTCTGTGTCCCTGAACTCCAGCCCTGGCAGCTCCTTGCCCCACGTGGGTGCTGCTCTCACTGTCACTACCCACCCCCACATCAGCATCAAGTCAGAACCAGTGTCCCCAAGTCGTGAACGCAGCCCTGCTCCTCCTCCACCAGCTGTGTTCCCAGCTGCCCGCCCTGAGCCTGGCGAAGGTCTCAGCAGCCCAGCTGGAGGATCCTATGAGACCGGGGACCGGGATGATGGACGGGGGGACTTTGGGCCCACACTAGGCCTGCTGCGCCCAGCCCCAGAGCCTGAGGCTGAGGGCTCAGCTGTGAAGAGGATGCGGCTGGATACTTGGGTACTGTAACATTGCCCTTCTGTCTGCCGGTGTCTGCATCACCCAGGGATGCCCCACATGCACTCAGCCTGTTTTCTTTCCCATCTGAGGCCTTGTGGCCAGGCATTTCTTTTGGGTCAGTACTCACAGCCCTCGACCCCCTCCTTGCAACATTGTTTCCTGCTCAGTGACCTCCAGCTAGCCTCGCCCTAGAGTGTTACCCCATGGGAGAGGGTTGGGTGCATCCTATAGGCCACGTTGCCCCTCACACACCTTCTCCATCTCCTTTCTTCACAGACATTAAAGTGATGGTCCCACTCCCTCCTTTCAGCCTCCCTGATGAAGAGTTGACAATCTCACCGCCCACCCCTCCCTGTCCTGGGCTCCTCCCGCTCGACCCCACTTCCTTTCTTCTGCTCCATGTCCTGTTGATGGTTACATTTGTGTATAATTATATTATTATTATTATTGTTATTATTATTATTATATTTTTAAATTCAAATTCTCGCTTTAGAGAGAGGGATGCTCTTGCCCCTTTCTTGCCCCCACCATTTTCACTGATGGGGGACTCTCTTTATTGCGGGAAAGGGGGGACACTTTGCACGTTGTACACATATGCTGCAGGAAGGGGGGGCAGTAGGCCTTGGAGAAGGACAGGTGCCGAGCCCTGCATGTGGAGCCCTCCCATCCCATTCCCAGATAGACGTAAAGAACCAAAAACTACCCAACAACAGAACCAGACAGTGGAATGAAACCCAAAGCTGGCTTGATGATGGGCTTGTGTCTCAGGGGAGAGGAGGAGGCAGAATTCCTGCTTCTGGGCTTTTCACGGCTAATACCCACCCTGGTCCCTCCAGCTTCCTGTATACATACCACACTCACTGATCCTGTGTGCTATACCCCAAGATCTGGGTGATAGAAAGGCTGCCTAGGAATCTGAGGCCAGGGCAGGGGCTTGAGGTAGGAATCTCTAGAGGTAACACGGAGAGACCGCTGTAGAAAGAGGGTTGGTGAGGACAGAAGGACTGGGTGGTGAGTCGGGACCCTGCCCCCAGCTTTTCCTTTAAGATGTACAGTGCAATAGCTCCCCATCCTTAGCCTACCCCAATCCTAAAGAAAGCTGGCCATGTACTGGGAGAGGTGGGAGAGGACCTTCAGTGAAGTGGCTCCAGGGTGGTTCCCTGGGGCACTGAGAGCAGGAGGCCTGTCAGGGGCAGGTGGGGAGGGCAGCTCTTGGCTTTATGCACCTGTGTCCAGAAGGGTACATCCTGGGCACATAGCATGCTCTGTGGAGCTAGAGGGTCCTATAGATGAGGCCCCTGGCCCTTCCCCAGGCCTCCAAGCTTCTGCCCCTGGCCCACCTCCCAGCTCTTTGCGGCTCCTTGTCTCGCTACCTCCTGTCCCTCCACCTCCAGGCCACATCCCAAACCTGCCCTCTTGCTACTGTAATTGTAAATAGAGACCTTTCAAATGTTAGTGGTGTAACCGTCCAGGAAACTGTTGTGTTTGTTGTTGTTGTATTGATATGAAATGAGATTCTATTTTTGTCAAAGTATATTGTAATAATAATGACTCAAATGGCCCGTACTGTACAGATGAGATTCTTCTGCTGTGTTCTTGCCTTCCTCTCCAGACTCATGCTTTGTTGCCTCTCAGTGGGGCTGCAGCAAGCACCAGGGGCAGTGGAAGCATTGGGTCCTTGGACCTCTTGCTGGATCTGAGGTCAAACTGGAGGGAATAGCTGCCCTCCCAGCCTTCTCTGTCACCACCCCTGCCCTTCCTCCCAGCTGGAGGGTAGAGTTAGACAAGGCTCAGTGCTGTCGTAAGATGGTCTCTGCCCACCTGGGACCCAGCCTTTTGTAGTATTTTGACACTTGATGCAGGGAAGGAGCCAGAAGCAGAGGGGTGTGAGCATGCTCGTGGGGGCGTATCTGGGTTCACCCTGTATTTATGTGTTTGTGTGCAGCTGTGCGGATGTACCTTTGAGTGACTCAAGCTCCAAGGGCCTCTGGGTCTGTGAGCTGGGTGTGTTTACAAGGGATAGGCGGCTTCCAATTCTGTGGCTTCACCCCCTCCCCGGGCTGCTCTCAGACCCAAAACATTTTACTAAAGTTATGGGGGAGGGTGCTAGTTGGCCTTCCTGCTTCTCCCCACAGCCTACCTCCACCAGGGCTTCACATTTGGAGCTCTGCCTCCATATGGCTGCCCACTAGCCCCACCCAGTCACAGTTCATCCCTGGAGTTCTGACTTGTTTATGGAGCCAACTCAAGTCCCTCTTCTCCCTGGAGCCTTGCCTTTGATAAGGTGGGGACCCTCCCTTACCCAGAGTTTTACCCCGGTAGCTGACCAGGCATGGGATACTATCCATATGCCTCACCTTCCCACCCCTCCTCACAATTCCTACAGGGAGTTTTGAGACTTGCTTACGGCCTTGAAAGAAGCCAGGGTGTAGTCCTGTGCTCCCCTTGAAGTAGCTGGCACATTGTAGGCCCTCAGTAAATGCTGTGGATGACAGGTGCTCAATAAATATGGAATCACGGCTTCATCTCAGGCCCATCCTTCTAGGCTGAGCTTGGCCACCATTACACACAGCTGGTGGTGAAGCCCCTGTAGTTCACAGTGTACTACTCAACAGTTTGCCATCTGCTTCCCGAAAGCAAACCTGGCTTGTGATTGCCATGTACGGATGTGTGCATGCACTGTGGGTGTGGGTGTGGGTGTGTCTGCACACATACATATGAGTTCCTGTATGTCTCTGTCCCTGATAGTAGGGGCAGTCGGTGAATGAATATGTGACATTTCTGCAGTTTCGTATCCTCAGGTTTCTCCTGGGGCTATGCAGGGGCTTCTGGCTGGCCAGGTAAATGGATCCCTGGGAACTTAGACTTCAGATGGGGACTTATTTTCTTCCTCTCACAAGCCAAATTTGCCTCCTATCCACTCCCTCTACAGAACTGGGTATTTGCCAAAGTAGCCTCTGGCGTCATCCAGTGCCCTTCCCACCCAGGTTCCCCTCCTCTTTCAGGGATAGTGGGACCGAGGGCCACTCCCACATGCCTCGGTGGAACACATTTCCCCCATCCCCAGCAGTGTACCCACCCATCCCTCCCCAACTCGAACAGGAAGGAAGAAAGAAATGCACCTTCTCTTGCTCGTTATTTATTTGTTTGGAGAGACAGAAGTGATGGGAAAGTATCTAAAAATCTCTCTATCTCTCTATTTTTACCCAACTCTCTGGAACCCCCTGTGGGGGAATGTAGGCTCTCCTAGAGGCTGGGAGCTCCTTGTTCTACCCTGTCTGCCTCTATATAAGCAGAAGGGATGGGGCATAATGGGGCAGGAGGGCTGAGGTTCCCAAGGAGAATCTGAGTTCTCTACCCCATTTAAGTCCCAGAAAGAGGGAAGAAGGGAGGGATGGGCCAGCCAAGAGCTGACCCATCCCCAAACTTGACAATCACCCACACTCCTGGCTCCTGGGTCTTGGGTGAGTCCAAGTGTGTGGCTGTTGATTTGTTTTCATTTCATTATTTCTTTCCATGCTGTACGGTGATGCTTTCTAGTATTCTGCACATTAAGAAAAGTCCTCGAGATTCTTACGAGTTTGGTTTGAAAACTCTTTCACTATATTTGTTGTAAAGAGGTTTACTATTAAAAGAAAAAAAGAACATGTTTCTGATACCTCAGTTTGGGTTTTGATTTCTTCGGTGCGGCGAGTGAGGGGAGGAAGACTTGGTGTGCATGGCAGAGTGAGTGGTGATTTGGAGGGCAGGCTGTGACGCCAGGTCTCTCAGGCGTTCTTAAGGCAGAACTGTGGACAGTTGCTCCAGGTAGAAGCCTTGATAGGAATCCTGCAACATGGGAGGAACAAATGTTCCTAGGGTCAGATCTAGCCTTCCCACTGCAGACAGCCATTCTTAGCAGACTTCCCTTGGCACAGTCAAACAGATGGACTCTGCCTTCACAGCCCACCAGTGTCCCTCCGGCACAGTGACATGCTCCTTCCACTTCCTGGCACAGCCAGGCTTCGGGCAGATTTCAGCACCTCTGGAAGCTTTGATAATACAGCCCTGTACCTGGTCTGTATCGTGTGCCAAAGCAGCAAAACAAGTGAGGGGTCTTTGCTCAGTGGCTAAGACTGCCCTATAAATGCTTATGATGGCATGGTTTCCTGATAGAGGTGGTGGGAGAGGAGAGGATTCAAGTCAGGCAAGGCACAGAATGTCCTCTAGCCTCAGATTTCCATATTGCAAAATACTTAGCATCTGTGTTGGCCCTGCCTTTCTCACAAGGTCACTGGATTTCACCTCACTTCTCCCTCAACAGTGGCAAAGAGATGATGTCCTGATCAAGAAAGGGTTAATAGGTTGTTGTTCTCTAGGTGGTAGGGGGTAGGGGGGCACGGTGCTGTAGCTCAGTTGATAG